>VUYV01000774.1:5503-57944 GCA_008711295.1 Anarhynchus alexandrinus | reverse complement strand
AAAAAAAAAAAAAAAAAAAAAAAAAAAGATATTAGAACACCAAAAAAAACCCCAGGTATCTTTCAACTGGATCAGCTTTCTGGTTTGGTTTACTGTAGCTGTACTGACATAATGAAGAGACAGAACATAAGAGAATGGTGTGAGAACTTGAACAAGTGAGTGGAGAAATAGCAAGCACTTAGGTGTCACATGCTGCTTCAAAAGCTGGTTGTCAGGCTTTACCCTGAGATGTCTTTCTGTAATTAAAAGGAAGTTTGCTAATTTTCATTCTACTTTGTATAGCTTTTTGCAACAGTAATACAAAAATAAAATTGCTTTTTTTTCCTAGTTTGTAACAATCAGGTTATTTTCCAGAAAAAACGAGTGAAATGAACGGCTTGCTGCCATGGCAAGGGAGCACTTTTGTTCCTGTATCTTCCTTCTCTGTTCCCTTCTCGTACCTCAGGTCCTCCCTCCCTCATCCATGTCTCCTGGCCGCATAGTCCTGCACGTTCCCTTGCCTTCTCTCTGGTGCTCATCAGACAACCCTGTGAGTCAGTTCAGTTCATTAACCCAGCAGAGAGGACTGTCTTCGTTTTCCTGGTAGACTTGCTTTCTGGCAAGTTGACATGTTGCATGAACTCACAGAGGAATCCAGAGAACAGAAGAGTTTGTGCAAGGTAAAAGGTATGTGCAACTTCTGATTGGAAGCATGGAGAGTGAAAAATTGGGGAAAAGTATTGTCAGCTCTCTCCCTCTCCCTTTCAGGGTCTGTGAGCTGGTAGATCAGGTCATCTCATGATGCCACAGCCTCAGGTTGATGAATGCCAATATTAAAGGCGGACTGAGTTCATAATTCAGTCCTGCTTCTCTTTTAACTTTATGCTCATCTAAAGTAAAAAATTGTTGGTTTGGAAAGTATGTAAAGGCAGGCTTTGTTCACCAAATAGCTTTATATCGACAACAGATATCCAGTCACGTTGGTTTTTCTACTCACACCTCTCCTCACCCCCTAAAGAAACAACACCCTCCCCTCAACCCCAAGCCATTTTATGTGACGATCTCAAATGGAAGGAAGATTGAGCATGTCTTTTAATATAGCCTAGTAGGTGTTAGAGATTTTGTTTCTAGGCTTTGTAGGACGAGATTTAGCTCGGTGTGTGTCCGTCAGAACAATGACAATATTAGCATTCATTTTACCTAGAAGATGCTACTGACTCATGCCATGCAGCAAAAACTTTTAATTTCTAGCTTCCTGCTTTACTGAAGTAATGTACAAGTGTTAACTTGGTTGGTTTTCTATGTATTAAGAGGCTGTTCAGCGTCTGTGTTCTTTAGAATAACTCAGTCTCAACTACAACCACATTTCGTATCTATCAGCAGTGTTTAGACTTCATAGCTTACTGCACTCCAAGGTTTTGACCTGCATTTGAATTAACATGTAAGAAGTTATGATTATTGCCTTTTCATAGTGCTCACGCTGCCAAGCCTTAAACAAGCTTGGTGTCGCCAGCAAACTTGCCGAGCGTGTGCTCAATCCCACAAAGATGTTAAACAGCACTGGTCCCAGTACTGACCCCTGAGGAACACGGCTCGGACATCAAGCTGTTGACCACAACTCTGAGTGCGGCCGTCCATTCCTTACCCACTGAGTGGTCCATCCGTCAAATCCATGTCTCTCCAATTTAGAGACACGGATGTCGTGCAGGATAGTGTCAAATGCTTTGCACAACTCCAGGCAGATGACTGGACTCGTGTATTTTGATTCACTGTCCCCAGCAGTGTGAAAATATGTGGTTGAAAAGGAGACCAGTCTACATACAACGAAACAGTGTTCAACACAACACAGTGTTGAAAGGAAGCTAGAATATTGTCACAAGCCATGACCGCAGGCAAGGCCAATGCTGCACGGGCAAACGTCCTCTAAGCAAAAGTGAATGCATTTGATCCCAAGCAGCTAATCCATAGAAACTATAAAAAATTGTTTGTAAGCATGAAAAGAAAAAGATTCTCAAGGACAGCTTTCAGATTATTAGCTATTTTTCAGGACTTCTGTTATATTATTAACCTGAATTTGTATAAATACATGACAATCGGAGATAGGAAGAGAGATGTAAGCCAATGAACTTCCACGTTTGCACCCAATCCCCTCAGGCTTTTGATAGCCAGTAAACTTCCTTACTGCCTTCTCTCCACATGCAGTATCTATGTTTTGATTCCGTTGACATTCAGGGAAGACAAGTTACCTCTTTTGATGAGACCAGTCAACTAAGAACAGGACGTGGCATTTGACAGGGGAAAGAAAAGTGAAATCTCCACAACAGAAATCAAAGTTACACAAGACAGTGCTATTTTTATTAATGAGACTCAGAACAGAAAAGCTCATTATCTCACTAAGGACTAGATATTGTATGATTATATCACTAAGTTAAAGAATAATCATGCTCAAATGAAGTATTCAGAAGCTTTCTGATTTCCATATGAAGTCCCAATGCTACTGACATTAGTCATCACTTTTTGCCACTGATTCTATTGCCAAAAATTCTCATTGTACAATGCAAGCCTAAATTTCCTACATGCCTAATTCTTGCCAAAGTTCTATATTTGTCACTCCCCCTTTATATTCCTAGGTAATGTAAAAGTATCATTGACATTAAGTCAGCAAGTTTGTTCCTATTGCTTCCTTTATAGCTCTAACATGTGCTATCAATGGGAGATGAATTTCAGCAACTGATGTAAAATAATGAATTTTTTTGAAATGACGTTCAAGAAGTAACCTTTTCCTGACATCTGAGTTAAAAATAAATCCCTTTTCCTCTGTAGAATGGTTTGATTTACAAGATTTGTCAAGATTTTTTATACAGTTGCTATGTTCATATGGATTACATGTCCTACAATGCTGTCTTGAGTGCACTTATTTTTTCCATTAGCATTTCTTGTCTATCTCAGTATTGACATGTGACGTTAGATCAAGAAACTGTCTTTTAGTTCAATAATCTTAAAGATTTAGTGGTGATGTTCTAACAACCTGACTTCAACATTTGTGAAAATCCTAACATAATCCATTCTTTTTTGGAAACTTTAGATGATGGTCCAGTAAGTGACAGTGAATGAAATGCATCTTTGTTGTTACTACAGATCATGCATTTAAATTAAGTCTTCCTCAGCAACAAAATGAAATAGGTGAAAATAAAAGGTACAAATGCATTAACTGAAACAGTGATATTGAAATGCTGCCACAGAAGTTAGAGCTTCATTCAAAAGTACCATTAGGTGAGCTCAGAAAAAATCACACTGAAGTCTGGAAAATCTACAAAACTTCACTCACCAATTGAATTTTTCTCACGTATTTTGCAAAGATAATTACGTGTAACTATAGTATTACTGCCTCGGTGTGGTGAACTGGTTTACATACAGCTTCATGCTTCAGTGGCTACAATGTTTCTGAGACATCACATCTCATTTAGAAATAGCTGTCTCGTAGTATGCTCCGAAGCATAGATATGACCTCAGATATATCTAATAAGACTTGTCAGTTTCTTGTGCATTAATTTACTATTGGTGGCACCTTTTCTGTTGGCATCACGTGTCTCCAGGTAGTCTCTTGATATTTATTTATCATTTGTGAACTTATTAAAACATTAATTTTCAACACCAGCATCCTATATTCCTGCTAGCTTGTTTCTAAACCTGGAATAGGTTTGTAAGCATTTTGGGAAATGAATACCACTGGTTAGCATAGGGCAGAAAGGATTTCTAATGTATTCAGAATGGTTTTGCTGTTTTGAAATACCTGGTTTGAGTGTAGTTCGGTTGCATTTAAATTTCCATTGTGTTGCATCTTTGTATTTATGTAACCATATATTGTGCCTTTAAGCACCCCTCTGGCAATAAAATCAATTTTATAGTATGTTTTGAACGTCAGCTTTGGTACTATAATTTTTTTATATCAAGATACAGGACTAGATTATGGAAATTACAATTATAGTAATTTTAGCATTTTGCCTTTACATACTTCCATGAAATTTATTTTTATAACTTTATCTTTTTTTTATATGTATGCTCACACAAATGCAAGCATAATGCAATTGTTAACTTGCCCAGTGCTTTTCAGTTTAGCAGTGCTTCACTCTCTCCTTCTTACCTAGCACATTGTTGCAGCTTTCAGAGCTGTTCTCAGGTGGACTATCCTACCATTAATAGGTCTAAATTAGTAGACATTTTAGCCATCTGATTGTAATTGTGGAGACAGCTAACTTACCAGGTTTTAAGTGTGACATTTTTAAAGATCTCTCACAAGAAATTACTTGTAAATAAAATAAAGGCTTTGCGTTTCCTTTCTACCGGTCCTGTGACTGTCTGAAATACTTTCATCAGCCTCCATTCTTTAAAGCTATGGGGAGCGTATAGAAAGTTTAGCAATGTAAGCCTTCCAACAAGAAGTTCTGTTTTCTTATTTCTATTCAGCTGAAATTACCCTTCAGCATGTGTTGTTGTATGTAGAACTCGCTCACGTGGAGAATCCATAGAGACCTTAATATGTCTGTTCTTCTTGCTCCTCTTAAGATCTTGTTTTTCTGGACAGGCAGTCAGAAAATTGTGGAAGAAAAAACTATTTAAGACTACTGTAATTTTGTGTGCATTTACTTAAATTCCTCAGCATGTTCAAACTTAGGTGGCTAAAGCGGACCCATAGACTTACGTTTAGGGCATTCACCTTCAGTTATAACTGCTTTTTCACTTGCTCATGTGATTCTATAAGTATGTTCAAAGAGGTGAAATAATGGAGCAAGTTATTCTGAATAAATGTATTCTGGGTAAACTTGCATTACTTTTCCTATTCCCATCCCAAAGCAACAAGATAACTTTTAGATAACAGGGAATTTGGTATTTACAAACACATAGGAAAGAACAGACTGCACTTTGCTTGCTGCTGGAAGGGAACCTTAACCAGCTTGAGGAGTTGGCTGATATTATTAAGTTATAGGATCATAGAATCATAGAATGGTTTAGGTTGGAAAGGATCTTAAAGAACGTCTAGTTCCAACTCCCATGCCATGGGCAGGGACACTTCCCACTAGACCAGGTTGCTCAAAGCCCCATCCAACTTGGTCTTGAACACTTTCAGGGATGGGGTATCCACAACTTTCCTGGCCAACCTGTTCCAGTGCCTCACGACCCACATAGTGAAAATTTTTTTCCTAATACCTATTCTAAACCCACCCTCTTCCAGTTTGAAGCCATTCCCCCTCATCCAATCACTACATGCCCTTGTAAAAAGCGTGGGGACTGAAGCAAAAGAAGGGTTAAGTGTGGTAGAACTAATAGGGAGGAATAAGCGGCTCTAGCACTGTTCTGGCAGATGATAAAGTTGTGTGAAGCTATTCCCTAGATAAGGAGGTGCTGCTCACAGGGAAGAGAGATTCCCTTCTCGGTGAGAACGTGATCTTTTAGAGTACGCGATGGTGTAAACAAGTAAAGTAGAAAATTACTGGCCTTGGTAGAAAAGTATATAAAGAGCACGCTTGCTTAATAAAACTGATTTCGATCCTGCATATCGGAGTCCGTGTCTTTCAATCGCCACAAAAAGTTCCTCTACAGCCTTCTTGTGGGCACCCTTCAGATACTAGAAGGCTGCTATAATGTCTCCCCAGAGGCTTTATTTTTTTAAATTTTCAAATGTTATTTCCTTGGTATCTGTAAATTGATGGTGTAAATGTTAAAGAACAGTAAGTCTGAGATTTGACTCACCTCTCAAGTATGGAAACAATATGGTAATAAATAAGAAAGCTTGTGTTGCCATTAGCTGTTTGGTACCCATAGCTGTTTCCTTACCAGAGATTTTATGAAAAATACCTGCACCTGTAGAACTATAGGCTTATAGAAATGGTTATAGATGAAATCATCTTAAATGTCTGAACTTCTTTCTGTGATGTTTACCTTTGTTCTGTTGTCAGCCTGGTATTTGCTCAAAAGAGGGAGGATTTCAGGTTACAACTGAGGTACATTGTGCTATTGTTGGAATAATCTTGCCTTGCGTTATTAGTTTGGCCTTGTCTACACCTTTCTTATCTCTTTCCTTAATGCTTTGTTTTTATTTTTGATGTGTAGTCATAAAATTTCCTCCCACTGCTAGTGGTAGCTACAATGGTATTTACAAAGCTGGGCTCTGCTGAATTGATGACATCTCTCTCATGGCTTTTGCAAGTTTAGCTTGTAACATGAGCCATAATTTAACTGAACAGCCTGACAATATCTGCTTTGTCAAAACTAAACCCGAAAATAGATACTTCTTTCAAACATGTTTTTCCAGGTGAACCTTTCTTTTACTTGTCAAACATGTGTAGGGTTTTTTTATATTGCTTGAAGGTCTGCAGCTTCATACTATTTGGGATTAAAGTGCTTCTACCACAAGCTCTTTCTGTAATATTTTAGATAGTAGGACTACATTACCATTGCTAATAAATGAAGTAAAATTGCATGGAAAACGGGACTAGTGCAGGAAGTGCTTCACAGTTGGCATAGCACAGTCTTCTTATACATCCGCTTTACCAGCTAACTGTAAGTTCAAGATGATTGAGTCCTGAATTTTTAGCAGTCCTCACAATTTTTTCCTGATACTTAGAGCTGTCATATCTCTGTAAGGAGAGAGATTGAGGTTTCATTGCAAGAGGTGACAGACTTCCCTGAAGACTGTGCTGCTGTCTGTGCTTTTTTTGGGTAGATATAGAGTAATTTTGTATACTGGCTTTGGAGAGTTACATTGCAAAGCAAAAGTCTGAGAGCAGAGGTTGCAAGAGCACTTAAAGATTCTTATTAGTCCATGATAAACATCAAAGATGAGAGCAATAAGATCTGTAGTCTTGGAGAAACTTTCTTATAGAATTTATTTCCTAGCATTTTGTATCTCTTCATCAGCAAAAGGTTATACAGCCTAGCCTACTAAAATGTGTCCTGATAGCTACAGTATCTAAGATGGAATACTGCAAAAATGCTGGCATCTTCAGAGTTTTCTAATTTTCCTTTGAAAAAAATGAGAGAAGAATCCTTAGCAACTATTTTAACAAGCATGTCTCCAAATACAATGTTAGATATACCTAGATACCTTTGTAATAGGAAGTTCAGCTAATGCTAGGAAAAGATTAATTCTCATAACACTTCCTATGTAAGTCTAAATACTAGGATCTTGATTCCTTAAAGAATGCAAGTGTTTAACTTCAAGCAAGTAGAATGATATATGAAATACCTTGTAAGAATTAGCTCTTGGTGCTTTACGAAAAAAAAAAAAAAGATGGCATGAGACATTTACATTAAATTTAATCACCTATATTTGGAACTTGTTTGGAATTTTGCATTAAACCCCTGTGCCTAGAGTATGAAATTTCGGTGTAGCAAGTAAGACTTCTTCCTTGGTCATAGGTGTGGCAGTGCTCTACCAGGTAGTGTAGGGCAAAGGCTCCAGATTGCCTTAGTTCCTGTACCCTTGGTTTTTGTTCCTTTCCTGTGTGCCAGCTAACACAGCTAGGACAACTTGAAAGAGAATTTATGCAGAGTTGGAGAAAAGCCTGGTTCAGATTATTCAAGCTAGTCAACAGGCCTCTTCTGAAAAGTTACTGAAACAGCTTAACATTGTAGTGTCACTTACATTGGGCTTGCAGCACAACTGTGTCTGAACCAAAGAATTTAACTCATTTTGATTAGTCTGTTAGTCATTCAGATCACGTGCCACCTTCACAAGTCTTTGATGTTGCGTGGATAATGTGCTTTCTCTGGACTGTGGATTAAGAATAAGTTTGGAGACCTGAAAAAATGTTTCACACAGAAGGCAGTGTTATTTTTAAAACTTGCAGGTTTAGTACTTTTTTTTTTTTTCAAATGCAGATGTTTCAGATTAAGAATCAGTTACTAAATGTACAAGAAATAGTTGCATTTTTATCTAGGTAGGTTTATATGACTAAATTCTACTACAATCTTGAGTCATGCAACCAACGTCACTGAAGTTCATGGAAGTCACTGACAGACTCTAGCTGAGGCAAGGTTTTGTATTATCAGGAAATGTAGAAAATGTGTGTTTAACTAGCCAACCTTGATTTCTTTTTTTTTTTTCCTTAAATTTACAGATAAGGAAGAACCTGTTTTCTATAATGTGAAAAAATTGAAAAGCAGATCAATAGAAAGATTCTGCAAAAACTCATCAAGAAATTAATTACCTGCTCTCAGCGGGGAAAAAAAACCTTAACAAAGCCACTTGTAAGAGCAAAAAGAAGAGCATAGCCTGAAAATTAATGACCTGACATCAGAATTGAGCAGTACTAACTGGAAGATTTAGCTTATAAAATTTGGCATAGGGTGTAGCTGCACTCAATTGGATGCTTTTATAAAGCTTTAGTACTGTTTGCACTTATTACATCACTCATGAGGTTTAATCTTTGTACACCATGTACTTTTGCCATCATTTTCTCTCTGGCAGGATCTAGAGCTAGCTGTGAACATGGCCTCTGTGAAGAATATTCTTTTTCAGGATTTTCAGAGACCAGCTTGTCATCAGGTTTCAAAAGAGGGGATGATGACTCAAGGTTGCTGGTCTGACAACTCCATGTTCATCAGCCTCCTCAGAACCTTTATTCATCCTTCTTTGCACTGAGCATTGGAAGAATTTGCCTCTATGTTTTCTTCTGAAGATCAGAAAGGAAAAAGTGTTTCCTGGAACCTCCGTTTCTCTGAAGTCATTCATTTTGGCCTACAGTTAACTGAGTAACATTACACTCACTGGCTTCTCATTCTTATTACTGCACCTTACCTCCTAATTTTTGCTAATTATATAAAAACTTCTCATGTCTCCTTCAAACATGTGGATTCTGCTTGCTTACCATCTTGTTTCTACTCTGCATTTCTCACTAAGGCATGATGAGACTTCTGTTTTTCTAAATCTTTCTGTAATCTAATTATTGTACTTTGACAATCTGAGTTTTACCTTCTGCTGAAGAACAATTGAACAATTTCCTCTGCTCTGCTCATTCACTTTTGACATCAGGCAGGCATCAAAAATAACATGTATTGCTTTGCCTTAAGTAAGTTGTAAGTTATAAGTTATGAACTTGGAATTCTTATTTTGCTGACTTCTGGTTGGTGATCACACATAAAAAACATCTTTCTTTTCCCCTTCCCATCTTTGTGGTCATTTCAAAACAGCAATAAAAACAGCAATCTCTTGCATCTGTCTTGATTCTCTGGTCATCATTTATCATGATGCTGTTTAGGTACATTTGTTTAAGCCATGTAAATTAAAAAGGCTGTGAACAGACATGCATTCAGTTAAGTGTGTATAGTGTTTCTTTTAAACAAAGAAATAGCCCTGCTATTGCTATTGCAAGCTAATTGTAGTTCATGCGTTATGAAAATGGACACTCTTGCTGGTAAGGCAAGGGTAAAAATAAAGGCAGCAGAAAATATCTTTATGATAACCCAAGATGAAATTGACTTTGTTGACATTAAACAGTTGTCCCGGTTTGAGGTAAAACAGGACCAATTTTGTTCAGTAACTTTGCTTCTTAGCTAGGCCTGTTCTAACTACTGAAATTAACAGCATATTGTGCAGACAATGTTCGCTCTCAGCGTAATAAGACCTATGTTTATAGCTGATGCCCAGGCGTGGTGTGCAGAGAGGCTCTTGCTTACACTTATTGCTACAACAACCAAGGCAGGTAACTTTGTTATTTGTCCCATTGGAGGGTCGGAAGGAGAAAAGTGTAGACGGGTCCCACCTGTGGGAAGGAACGGACAAGACAGGTGACCCAAAACTGACCAACAGGGTATTGCATCCTATCTGCATCTTGCTAAGTATAAAAGCTGAGGGATCAAAGGGTCAGCCCTCTTTCTTCAATGGCCGGCATCTGAGGAGGACTCTGTCTGCTCATCTGTCTGCTGATCCTGATCCTGAACACAGATCTGGAATCCAGTTCCCCTCCGACACTGAGTCCAGTCTGGGACTTCCCCAGTGCCAGCTGGTGTTGTGATTGTCATCCTAGGAGCTTGATATGGTTTTGTATATATTTCATTATTTCCTTTTATTTTATTATTTCTACTTTTCATTAAAGTAGTTTAGTTTCTTCTGAACTCATAAGTCTCTTTTTCCCTCCTCTGCCTCTCTCTTTGGAGAGTGGTAGAGGGGAGCATCTGTCGGTCCCATCTGAGGTCCCCCATGTCCCCAGTAGCCAATTCGGCCTAAACCATGACAACAGTTTGTGTTCTCTGTTCAGTCAAGGACTTCAGTTAGAGATTACACGTGGTATTTTGGAGTAGAGATAGGAAGTGGTTTTTTGTTGGCTTTTTTAACAGAGCTAACATCTAAATACTGTGAGCTGATTGACAGATTAAAATATCAGAAGCAGTGAAGCTCACTGAGTTTACATCACTGCTGCAAAACATGAAATAAGGAAGCAGTGATCACTCACACAACTGCAGATGAAGAAAAAAGTGATCATGTTCACTTATGTGGTGTAGTTCTGTGATTCAGTGGTGATGCTGAACTCTGTTGAAAACGCTCACTAACTTTAATTATTTTGATTAATTTGTTTCTAAATGGCCTCAGACTGCTTTGAAATAGAAGTGGGATCAATTTCTGGAAGAGAACACCATTTTGAAGTCTTTTAAATATGGAAGAAAACACAGATATTTATAGCTTAAAGGTAAGTTTTAAAGATACTTCTTCAGGAGGAATATCTGAAGCAAATCTCAAACAACATTTTATGGTAGGTAAAACTCATATATGGTGGCCAGATTGTGATACTTATATTCCCATCATAAGTGTAGACAGCAGTCAAAAGGTGATAGTATTTAACTGTTCACTGTGATCTCTCACCCAAGTAAGCATATTTAAATAAGGTAGCTTTTAGCTGATCCTTGCTTATTTAGTGAAGTTTTGTACATAACTAATTTAGATTTGCTTAGCACCAATGAAGGTAATAGAATGAGAAAACACAAGCCTGCTAACTGTAAATTTAGGAATAAACTGTGTTCAAAACTAATCTGTGTATCATACTGTGCCTTTTTAGCCTGCTGATCTGGGTAACTGAGTAAAAGAAGCAATAAGTTTAGTTTACCTGACTGCAGGTATCCACTTCCCTATTTTTCTCGTGTCATTGTATCATCAAAATGGGGAAAGTCTGGAACCTCTGCCAAAACAGTAGATCTTGCCTTGGTAGTTTCATCCCTGTCTATATTCTGAAGTAAAGCTAGGATCACGGGAAAAGCAAACCAGTTGTTGAGGCATTATTCTGTAATGGTAAAGGCTAATACACCTCATCAGATACTGGAAACAAGAGATGAACTTGCTAATCAATGTGTACAAGGGGAATTCTTGTGTAAACTCAAGGAGCCTGTTTAGTATCCAAGCAATCTGCTTTCATTCTTGTATTTTTCTCAGAAAAATCTGGTTTCTCCTATTCTTGTGGATATAAAAATAAAAAAAAAATTTGAACAAATGTTGTTATAAAGTAAATTAAAAGACTTGGAAATACCACTTAAGGTTTAACTAAACTCTGCTAACTCAAACATAAACTTGTGAGATAAAAGATGCCTTAAATGGTTGTGTACACTACTCCTAATGTCGTTATAAACATCAGTTATTAGAATCGTGCTCATTTTTTAGTATCTTAATTTTGGATATAGAAAAAAATGTGAGTTTTCTATCTTGTGTAAGCATTTTCCAACAAAGGCAGTAGCTGTTGTACTTTGGATACTTTTACTCTAATTGGCTTTTGTATTAAAGAATAGGATACATGCCTTTGGTTTTTCCTATGAAGTAGGGTTAAGGTTGTTTTCACATGGTGGAAGACTTCAGTGGAGTCCAACTAATAAAAATGTTGGAATGGAAATTCTAATGACACTTTTTAATTCAGGACGACTCAGTTTTTTGGAGTGTGGCTAATGGTTTTAAGTGTTTGGAAAAACCAGTAGTGGAATATCAAGCATTTTTCAAAAATCTAACTCCTTTTTCCCTCAGAAAAGACTGAGCTTTTGCAGAAGAAATTGAAGAAATATAAACTGTAACTCTTTTTATATTCTAGCCTCTCCCTTAGATAAGACTTTGACTTTTTTGGAAAACAAAGGTGCGCAATAAGTTAGCATCCTCACATCTAGATGCAAATGTGATGTAGTACTCTTTGTGCATGTGATATATGGTGTGCGTATTGTTCTAGGCAAGCCTTTGCCTCCAGATCAGAAGGCAGTTTATGAAACTGATTGGTTAAAAGAAATTATTTAGATTTTAGTCCATAGGGCCTTGAACCATTTTACAAACTAAGCAAATAGTTTTCAGATGCACTGCTTCAGTAAATGGCAGCTGTCCATTCTAACAACATAGCTGCAGTAAGTAAACAGCTTTAAAACAGAAAGTGAATTTGATTGACAATTAATACCACCAGGAGAAGACTGAAGATAAGAGTATGTTTAACTTTATTGGAATTTAATTGAAATACTCTATAGTTGTATAGTTACATAGTTGGTGGAAAATTATGAAGTATTTGGTTATGATCAAGAAAAATGTTATGGAATCTTTTGGCATGAAATTCCAAGAATTTCTTTATGATTCATCCTGAAAATGGATGTTTGAGTATTGTAGGAAATAACCTAGTTCTTTTAGAATTGCAAAATCATCAACAGGTAACAAATGAAAATATTAGCTTGAAGGAATGGCTTCAACACTGTGATAAACTTGAGGAGCCTTTAAAAACATGGCAGCCACAGGTCTACTTTAAGCCCTAAGCATAAATGTAATAAGAAGCATATTTTTTCTTCACAGCAGTCATGTTTCACTGTTTGAGAAATTTAAGTTTGTCCAGTATTGTGACACAGTGGTGACTTACTTTTTCTTCCAATTCTATTCAGTACGATGAAGCTGTGTGCTGCTCTGCCTCTCTCATTGTATATTGACCTTACTGCCAAGACCCTTGTAGTGTTAGAAAGACTAGGAGACAAAAGGTGTACTTGTTTGCCTAAAAATGTGCCTAGGAGTGCGAAAACGAATTTGTTCTATCTCTCAGTAGGTAGGTGGTAGAATGATTAGAAACAGACAGGGTTGTCGTATGAAAAGTTGGAAATATTGAGGTAAGAGAGTGGGGTAAAGAGGCTTTGGGGAGGAAGAGGACAGATTTTCAGCAAAGTAGCAAAACTGTTAACTTTAAAAAGGACAAGAATGCACAATCAGCATTCAGAAAGATGTGCTATCAGTGTTGTTACCAACATTTTTCTCTACTTTATTTCTTAAATAAGGGATAACATTCAAGGAAGTATTGGTGGGATTCTGGGAAGAATAGTCTGCCCCAGAAGCTGGGGCTGGACCCTGGGGCAGGCATTTAGGCATGCCAGCTGTTAGACGGGGGCAGCAGACTGTTCATGTTTTGGGACTGGCTGGAGACCCAAAGATACACCAGCTCTTAGCATCTTCACAAAGGTTTTAAAAAAAAGGCTATCCAGCAGGTGATTCATTGGTCAGTTTTTTCAAAGTGTTGGCTTTGAAACAGAAAGTTTGCTTCCTCCATAACTTTCTTACATCCTTGCCACAACTTGTGTCACTGAGTCCATTGCAGGACTTTTCTTGGCTAGTTGGGATCTCATTCAGCATCTGTCTCTGCAGGTGTTCTGCTGTTGGTTTGCACATGGTGAAGCTGTCCTCTGGTCTGGTAGGTCAGATAAGAAGAGGAAACAGGGGGGGCAGAAACTTCCTGTTCTGCTTCATGGCCTCTGCCTTAGGCCAGAAGGCTGGAATAAAATAAGCCATAACAATCAGAGGAGACAACAGCCTTGTTTACTGTAGCATTGTTTCTAGATTTAAACCTGTGTAAAGTCAGTGTTTTAAGGCCAAGTGTATCTCCTGCAGTTCTGAAATAAATCAAATCTAAAGAAACAGGATTTTTCCATGGACGGTAGGTACTTCTAAACTCATGGGAAGTGATACTTGGAGGGTTTTCCTAATAGGCACTTCTGTCAAGGAGATTGTAGATCAAGTGTTTTACAAATAAACAAGCACAAATTCTTGCTGTGTTTTATATTTCTGCTGGAAATAGGTTCTCCTTTTTATCCATCTAGTGATGGTCAACAGGCCAACTGAAATTGTGCTGTGTACTGCAACAGAATAGCTAATCAGGTGCTGTGTATGCCTATCAACAACATGAAATTTATGTCCTCATTGAGGTGTGAATGAGCCAGACATATGCAAATATTTTGAAAGCAGTGGTTAGAGGGGACAGTATTGTACTGCTTAGGAGAAATATATCCTGCAGTAGAGGATGTGCATAAACCTCTCCCCCTCCTGCTGCCCTCCCCCATATTTTTGTTTAGAAGTAGCAGCTGAGGATTTTGAAACTCCACTGTGGGTGGAGGCTGGGTCCTGCAGCAGGGATGGAGACCAGGCCAGGCCGAGTAGGTAGGCTGCCAAGCAACGTGTGGAGAGGAGCTATCTCATGCTGCTGACTGGCTTGTTGAAGTTGTGGAGTATGGATGTACTCCAAAATACTCAAATATGTATAAAGTCAGCTTTTTAGATTTTAAAATAAAGCTGGTTTAATCAAAGCAAAATCTTTTAAGTACTCTGATTAGCTACATAAAAGGTAGCGATAACCTAGTAGTGTGTGTATGGAAAGCTTCCACTGACATTTTGTAACAGCTCTCGCAGGACTGAGCAGCTCATTTGATAAAGTGAATACCATTCTCCCAGGTGCCAGCACATCTGTCCTTGTGACTTTTAAAAAACAAACCCCTTAACTGTGTACTTGTTTGCACATTTCCATTTTCACAGCTGCATTCAGCAGTAGTTGCAAATTAGCCAATTCTTGTGTTGGAGGAGTTGTCTTTTCAGAAAAACTAGTATGTTTTGTATGTTACAGACAAGCTCTTAAGCCTCTTAAGCTTTCTAGCCCTTCAGCAACTTATGCTGATTCAAACCAGTAACAAGCACTTTGTGACAAGTTTGTAAGTTCTTATTGAAACATCTCACTTTATTCCATCAAAAGGCTGACTTCAGGCATGTACAGACAGTCTGTCTATTAAGTGCACAGTCCTCAGACTGCTTCTTGTGTGCCTTCTCTAACTTCACTGTGACCGGCTTTTTCTGCTCCCCTTTTCTCTGAAGTTTCCACTACTTTGCCTATTTTTGTTTTGGTTCTTGGCCTCCTACCCCTTATTTACTCCGTTCAAACTAATCTCAACTTTGTATAACTACATTATATTTACCAGTCCAGGAGTAAAGCACAATAGGAGTAAAGCACAATAGGACTACAGCATTTAGCTTTTGGCATCAGCTGCAGTCTCACCAGGAACAAAAATGGGATGATTGAATGAATGGCCCATTGAAGTCAATAAAGATCACAACTTTACACTGTAATAGCTTGGGATGAGGCTTCAACAAAGCTCCAGAGAATGCATCTAGCCTTTTCTCTCATTGATGGTAATTACACAGAATCTACTTTAAGTCAGGTCAATACTTGCCTCTCAGCTTTTGGGTTAAAAAAACCCAAACCCTACGCCAGTTAACCCATCCAAGCATTACGCCTCTTTCAGCACTTCAGTAACTTAGCTTCTCCAAATGCTACAGTAATCTGCCTCTCCAAACTGTGGTTCTAGGACAGGGACCTCATACAAAGCCATACAGTTCTGCATCTGTGCAGTACTTGATACTGCAAAATACTACTTAGTAGTAAAACTAGTTAGTCAGTAAAACTGACAACACCAACATCACTTTCTCTCTTGCCTCTTAAAGGCTGTTACCCCCTGCTCATACTCTTCTCTAGCTACTTGTGAAATCAGAAGAAACACCAGGCTTATCTTCACTGTAAAGGCTTGTAGTCAGCATCTCCTGCAGGAGTAACAACAATTTGTTCAACTTCTAATGGCAAGGCTGGTATAAGATGGCTATGAGCTTTGATATGTACCTGCTGAGATCTGTGATGCTCATCTAGCATTTACAAGGGTGTAGCATTCTCATAAGTACTCTGCAGATCTGAGGCTAATTTATGTCCAAAGTTCAAACTCCTTTGCTGTTTCTTCAATACTCCCTTTGCAGGGAGAAGCAAGACAAATAGCAAAAGATTCTGCAGGCAGCTGTGTCACTGATCCATATGGCTTAACAATCTCTGCTGTGCCAGAAAAGACTCTGCACAGTTTGGTATGCCCAGTACTTAAGATGTCTCTAAATGAACAGTAATTCTGCTGCTGGCCATGAAATCCAACAGAGGGGATATTACCTGCATTACAAAGATTCTTGGATAGCTCACTAAACTTCTTTGTACAATTCATTAAGCAAATAGTGGAAAAACACCCTTTAGATCTCATCCCAATTTCTACGGTAAATAACAATAAAATCAGTATAACAACATGCTCTGTGAAACCTGGTCCTTTTTCTTCTAGCTGTAAAAGAGAATGAAGGGGCCCTTAAAGACTTAAAGGACGTTAAAGACTCCCTACTTCTGATTTCCCCATGATCTAAGAACAGAAGCGAAGTAAAGGAGGAGACATAGACATCCAGGATGACAATGGCTGACCTTTCTGAAAAGACAGAAACAATTCCCTTCATGAAATAGTAGAAGGTAGAATTCTTCAAAATGTCAAAAACTGTTGTACATTTACTCCTTTATTAGCCTATCCTTAAGGGGATGAAACTCTTGTTCCAAATACTGTAATGAAGGAAAATATTACTTTTCAGATGCGTGTCTGAAACCAAATGCTTCTCTTCTAACATGTGCCGTTCCCCTTCGTATCTCCATTAAGGAGGAAGAAAGAGATCTAGATTTTCTGCGGGAACTGAAAATTCTTTGTATACCCTTCAGATTGATGCAACCGTAATAGTTATTATGTAGCGCTTCATTTAATGAGATTTGGATGCAATGGTGTCTCAGTGAATTAAATCTAAAATATATTAAGCTCTGTAATAAGCCAATGCTAAAGGAAATTCGTGAAACTACTGTGTTTGTAATAAAAAGATCCGAGTGTGCATGAAACTGATGGCAAATGCAATTGCAGACACAGTGGACATCAAAGGCAAGTTTTTAGGCTGCCTTCCTAGAAGGCAGACAAGTGGTGATAAAAGAAGAAAAAAGAAGCAAAAGCATATGACCTCCTTTAGCAACACAGAAGAGTTTAGGCTGTCACATGAAAACAGAAACTCTTTACATTCGAAATGTAAATGTAGAAATACCAGAGGAAGTATTTATCTTCTGGGACCAGATGTAGATCATAAGAATAATAAAGGAGGAGTCTTTTGAGGACTAAATCTAATCCATTAGTTCTCCAGGCCAACACAACACAAAAGGATCAGGTAATGTAAGATAAAATTGTTCTTTGTGCTGCTAGTCAATTTAGCTTTGGCTTTTTGGTTCTTATGTTCCTGAACAATGTTGTAGTAATCTACAAAGTTGAAGGCAACAAAATACCTATAGATTGGATTGGGGACTACATGTATGCTGCTGGTTTTGTCCAGACCAGATGAAAAGTTAATATCCTAATAAATATGCTTTTGGGATCTAAGTTTTCCCAGCTGGACATTATGGTGGTAACATCATGATGTGGGTTTTTTGGGGGGAGAGTGTGGGAGGGGGGTGATGGGGGCTGATGTGAGGTGGTGTTTTTATTTGGTTTTAGTTTTGTTTGTTGTTTTTTTAATTTATGAGTGCAAATAAGATTTCACATTATGTTGCTAATAAAATAGATATATAAAGTAAAGATTTCCTTCTAGTACAGAATTTTTCACTGAATATTTGACCAAAGTAATCTGTTAAATGCTGTTTTGGGGTGGGGTTTTTTTTTTGTTTTGCTGTAGTAAGTTGCCACCTTTTAGGTGGAGCCAGGTGTATATGAATCCAAGCTAACTGGCAATGTATCTTTGCATCTGTGATTAAGACTCAAGTTCTTTTTCATGAACCAGGAAATTTGTCCGATGAACTAGCAATTTCTAAAAGTAGTGAGAGTTTAAGACAGTTTAGTGGGAAGAGGCAGGTGAGGAGGGCAGGGAGAAGTGGATGTACTGCTGCCTACATCTCATTTGCTAGGCAGGCTTAAGGTGAACTCTCTTTTGTTTGAGATCATATTAACATAGCTGTATTTTGAAAGAGACTAGCTTGGGCCTGGTTTTTTTAGGAGCTTGTCTGCTTCTCTGTTCATTTGTAATTGATGGTGTTATAGTTTGTGTAAAATATGTGGGAAAAACAGCTACTTATTCAGTAATTAAAATGAGGTTTGTTATATCATAGAATGGTTTAGGTTGGAAGGGACCTTGAAGATCATCTAGTTCCAACTCCCCTGCTATGGGCAGGGACACCTCCCAGTAGACAGGTTGCTCAAAGCCCCATCCAGCCTGGCCTTGAACACCTCCAGGGATGGAGCTTCCACAACTTCTCTGGGCAACCCGTTCCAGTGTCTTACCACCCTCAAAGTCAAAAAATGCTTCCTAATACTTAATCTAAATCTACCCTCTTCCAGTTTGAAGCAATTCCCCCTCGTCCTATCACTACATGCCCTAGTAAAAAGTCCTTCCCCAGCTCTCCTGTAGGCCCCCTTTTAGGTACTGGAAGGCCTCAATAAGGTCTTCCCGGAGCCTTCTCTTCTCCAGGCTGAGCAACCCCAACTCCCTCAACCTTTCCTCATAGAAGAGGTGCTCCAGCCCTTGGATCATCTTTGTGGCCCTCCTCTGGACCCCCTCTAACAGGTCCATGTCTTTCCTATGATGGGGGCTCCAGAGCTGGATGCAGTACTCCAGGTGGGGTCTCACGAGAGCAGAGTAAAGAGGAAAAATCACCTCCCTTGACCTGCTGACCACACTTCCTCTGATGCAGCCTAGGATACGGTTGGCCTTCTGGGCTGTGATCACGTATTGCTGGCTCATGTTGAGGTTATCATCAATCAGCACACACAGGTCCTTCTCCTCAGGGCTGCTCCCGATCCATTCTCTGCCCAGCCTGTATTTGTGCTTGGGATTGCCCTGACGCACATGCAGGACCTTGCCCTTGGCCTTGTTGAACTGCATGAGGTTGGCTTGGGCCCACCTCTCCAGCCTGTCCAGGTCCCTCTGGATGGCATCCCTTCCCTCCAGGATGTCAACTGCACCACACAGCTTGCTGTCATCGGCAAACTTGCTGAAGGTGCTCTCCATCCCTCTGTCCATGTCACCAACAAAGATATTGAACAGTACAGGTCCCAGTACCGACCCCTGAGGAACACCACTTGTGCCTGGTCTCCACTTGGACATCGAGCTGTTGACCACAACTCTTTGAGTGTGACCGTCCAGCCAGTTGTTTATCCACCGAGTGGTCCATCTGTCAAATCCATGTCTCTCCAATTTAGAGACCAGGATGTCGTGCGGGACAGTGTGAAGTGCTTTGCACAAGTCCAGGTAGATGACATCAGTTGCTCTTCCCTTATCCATAAACGCTGTAACCCTGTCCCAGAAGGCCACCAAATTTGTCAGGCATGACTTGCCCTTGGTGAAGCTATGTTGGCTGCTACCAATCACCTCCTTATTTTCCATGTGCCCCAGCAGTGTTTCCAGGAGGATCTGCTCCATGATACAGCTGGGCACAGAGGTGAGACTGACTGGCCTGTAGTTCCCCAGGTCTTCTTTTTTTCCCTTTTTGAAAATAGGGGTTATGTTTCCTCTTTTCCAGTCGGCAGGAACCTCACCAGACTGCCACGACTTCTCGAATATGATGGATAGTGGCTTAGTAATTTCATCTGCCAGTTCCCTCAGGACCTGCGGATGTATCTCATCAGGTCTCGTGGACTTGTGCACCTTCATGTTCCTCAAGTGGTCTCGTACTTGATCTTGGGCAGTTCTTCATTCTCCCAATCCTCGCCTTTGCCTTCTGCATCATGGGTAGTGTGGCTGCAGTCTTTGCCAGGGAAGACTGAGGCAAAAAGGTCATTGAATACCTCAGCTCTGTCTCTATCCTGGGTGACCAGGTCTTCCGTTTCCCTCCGGAGAGGGCCCACATCTTCCCTAGTGTTTCTTTTCTCGCTGACATACTTATAGAAGGATTTTTTGTTTGTCTTGATGTCCCTGGCCAGATTTAATTCAATCGGGGCTTTAGCCTAATCTGATCCCTGGCTGCTCGAACAATTCCTCTGTATTCCTCCCAGGCTACTTGCCCCTATTTCCACCCCCTTTTTACATTTGAGCATGTCCAGGAGCTCCTTGTTCATCCATGCAGGCCTCCTCTCTTTTCTGTCTGCCTTCTTCTTTGATGGGATACATCGCTCCTGAGCTTGGAGGAGGTGATCCTTGAATATTAACCAGCTTTCTTGGGCCCTTCTTCCCTCCAGCCCTTCATCCCATGGCACCATACCAAGCAGATTCTTCAAGGGGCCAAAATCAGCTCTCCTAAAGTCCAGGGTGGTCAGCCTGCTGTGCACCTTCCTCGCTGCCTCGAGGATCTCGGACTCGACCATTTCATGGTCACTGCAGCCCAGGCTACCCTTGAGCTTGACACTGCCTACCAGCCCTTCTTTGTTGGTAAGGACAAGGTCCAGCATAGCTCCTCTCCTACTTGGCTCCTCTCCCACTTGGAGAAGGAAGTTGTCAATACAATCCAAGAACCTTCTGGATTGCCTATGCCCTGCTGTGTTATCCTTCCAATAGATAACAGGGTGGTTGAAGTCGCCTATGAGGACCAGGGCCTGCGAACATGATACCACCCTTATCTGTCTATAGAGGACTTCATCCGCTCGGTCTTCCTGGTCAGGTGGTCTGTAGCAGACCCCCAGTGTAAAGTCCCCTGCTCCTCATTTCCCTTTAATCCTGACCCATAAGTTCTCAGTCAGATCTTCATCCATCCCCAGGCCAAGCTTCATGCACTCCAGCTGGTTGTTGACATATAGGGCAACACTGACTCCTCGTTTCCCCTGCCTGTCTCTCCTGAAAAGCTTGTAACCTTCTATGCCAACACTCCAGTCGTAGGAGCCATCCCACCATGTTTCCGTGATGTCAATTAGATCATAGCCTTGGAGGCGTGCACGCATCTCTAGCTCCTCCTGTTTGTTCCCCATGCTACATTCATTTGCATAGAGGCATTCCAGCCATGTCCTCGTTGAGGCTGACTTGGCTGGAGTGGTTGCATTTCCTTTGTGCTGCTCTTCAGGCAGTATTCCTTTGCAGTGTATTAACAGTGCCTCCCTACTGGCTCCCATTATGCAGGAGCTCCTGGCTCGTCTATGTAAGACTTTGAGTGTGCTGCAGTACACTCGGAGCAAACGGCTGCAGGTCTGCCTTCTAGTGGATCTGCAGAGGAGTGAAAATTTGGGCTGAAATGAAATTTTAACAAGACAATCTCATTTTACTTCTAAGAAGAATTAGAAACACCACTTGGTCTAAAATCATCTCAGTAATGTTTAAATGAGATCAAGCTATGGCCCAAGAGAAGACAGGCAAGAAACTGAGGAGAGCAGAATGAGACAGAGTTCAGCATGAAAGCCATTGTCAATTGCTGTTTATGAGACTGATTAGATAATGAGAAGGCAATAAGGAGCATAGAGTGTACATGGGATGAAATGATGTGGTGCTGCTTTAAGGCAGACAAGATATACTTTACTAAAGGAAGATTACATCCTTCAGGATGTCTGTGTCATGGCAATTAGCTAAAATAGGATCCTAAAATTAACACAGACATCACTTCATGATGGTGACAGTGCCTTGGAGCAGAGCCAGAATTTCAAATAAGGGGAAATATTTCATACCAGATTTTAATATATTATCATATATATATTTATTGATATACATATATTTTTAGTTAATGATATATTTAAATATATTAAATATTTATAATTTTTATATTTATATTTTTATATTTTATATTGCATATGGTCCAGTGACTTCAACACATGGAACCTGCTCTCATTGGATAGATATCGATGTATGACTACAGAATTTTTTTCCACTAAATAATTTATAAGAAATGTTCCTTTTAAAACTTTGCTTTGAAGTAAAAGTTCAAAATAGTAGTACTAAAATAGACTAAACCCACCAAAATACTACTGAAAGGAAACTTTAAAAAAATCATTTCATTTAGCTAGGGAAATGAACAAAATTGGTTGCCTGATTTTTTTTTTTAATTCACAGAACTTTAATTTCTACCAAGAATTAGCAGATATGCACACACCACAAGACTTAATTTGAGCACTTTAACTGGAGCTATTATCAGTTAAGAAACACAGTGAATCAGCTTTTTCGTAACAATATGAGCAACAACAGATGTTAGTAACATGGCAAAGTTCTTTCATGAGGGTAGTGTTGATCAACACAGCCAGAAACGCTTTCAAAAACAAAGCCAGAACCACCAACAGAACTAAAACCAGTATCAACAGCCTGTCACTGGCTGATCAGGATGAAGGGCTTTTAGTAGAAAAAATGCATATATTCAATGTGGTACCCTCTAGACAGTCTATCCAACAGGTAGTGCCTGGATCCCTTTTCCCCTGCTGCTGGCATCTGGACAGTCCTCCACCCACCCCACCCTTGTGCATACCAGCACACGCTGTGGATCCCTTGAGCAACTGGGCTTAGATATGCAGTCAGCTCAGTAACTGGCCCCTGGATTGTATCATCTCCAGTCACCTCCAGTGTAGAGGCACACACCTTCAAACCTTGTGGTCTCCCCAGTAATTGGCCTGGACTGCCTGGTACCTCCAGTATGCTCTTACAGTTGTCTGAGAGATGTAAACATATCTGTCCCAGTCTTATGGCTGCTTTGGTAACTGATGCTAAAGCCCCTTCACCTACTTACTGACTAGGTTCAGCCTAATACTTGCTAGCGGTGGTATACACCCCCTCACTTGATCCAGTTGCTGGCACCATAGGGTTCCTATTATCCATGGTCTCACTCTAGTTGCTGGCACATAAAGCCTCAATCACTCTCAGTTACTGGCACCACAGGTGGCATTCACTATTGTGACCCATGGTCTGACTACAGTTGCTGGCAATTAGACCTCCATATGAATGTATGTACAGAGAATAGAGAAAGAAACCCAAGAAAATAGTTAGAAATGAAATCTAGTAAGAAAGGACAGCTGGCACTTATGAGGTTCAGGGCATCACCAAACAATTGTACAGACTAGCAACCAGCCCCTTATCCCTCTATTCTCCTGTACGTGTTCCTCCCCAGACCACCTACATCCCTGCCTTTGGTTCCTTCCGTATATATCCCATAATTTTGTGCAATCCCTGAATGCTCATGCCTGCATAGGCCTGTAGGTAGTAACGTGCCTTGATCTGTAAGGTGCTCTGGAGAGCCATCAACTCATCTCAATGTGTTTCACACCTGACCAGTGAGGCTGATGGCTCTTCTGTGACAGCCCCAGGAAGGGCTATGACAGGCTCCCCCTCTGTCTGACTGGGTTATTTGGGTTCCCCCAGCTGCCATCATGCCTTTGTGCTCCTTCATGTTTGTGGGGATGAGCTTTTTAACCATAGAACAAATGATAGACTTGCTGCACAATGACTGGCTACAGTCATAGACAGTATGAAACTCAATCACTACTTAATTTGAAACCTTGGAAACTGCCCTTCTTTTTCCTGGCAGTACTCACCCTGCTGTTTTAGCCGATCTAAATGGTGAATGAAAAAGACGGAGATTTTCTTTCTTGGTTTACTGTCACTGTAGCTAACAGCTCTCTCTTCAAAGACCAATTTAAAAAACTGTCAATTACAGCTACCAGAACAATCCTGCCTGCACTAGGTTGTTTTTAGTATTCAGGTGCTGTCCAATAGGTAATCTATTTCAGTGGTGATTGAAGTGAATCTTCTATACTAATGTTTTGTATGTTTCAAACCCAAGTTGAGATCATTTTACAATAGACAAAAAGGGCAAAAAATGTGGGTAAAATAGAAGTATTTGTAAAATGTTGACCAGAACATTACTCATCATTTTTGAGTGCTCTTCTCATTATTTTTCCTTCCTCAGCTTTCGTAGTCAGAGAAAAATAAAGCAGAGACAGAAGGAAACAAAATTAACAGGATGAGTAAACTAAACAATTAAAAGGCATAGTGCACAGGTTACTTCAGATTATAAAGAATGGCTTTACTGAAGTTGCTTCAGTTCCCCTACCTGCCTAACCCTAATATCAGCAGAAAAAAAACTGATCCAATTTGTCTTCATGAGTGGAGGGATGGTTAACCACAGAATCACAGAATGGTAGGATTTGGAACAGACCTTGGGATATCATCTAGTCCAAACCCCCCTACCAAAGCAGGGTCACCTAGAGCAGGCTGGACAAGAATGTGTCCAGGCGGGTTTGGAATACCTCCAGAGAAGGAGATTCCACAACGTCTCTGGGCAGCCTGTTCCAGTGCTTTGTCACCCTCACAGGGAAGAAGTTTTTCCTCACGTTCAGACGGAGTGTTCCAGCTCCTGTGTTCCAGCTTGTACCTGTTGCCCCTTGTCCTGTCGCTGGTCACCACGGAAAAGAGTCTGGCCCCATCCTCTTGACACCCACCCTTTAGATATTTATAAGCATAGATAAGATCCCTTCTGTCTTCTCTTCTCCAGGCTAAGCAGCCCCGGGTCTCTCAGCCTTTCCTCAGCAGAGAGACACTCCAGTCCCTTGATCATCTTTGTAGCCCTCTGCTGAACTCTCTCCAATAGTTCCCTGTCCTTCTTGAACTGAGGGGCCCAGAACTTGACACAGTACTCCAGCTGTGGCCTCACCAGAGCAGAGCAGAGGGCAAAGATGACCCCCCTTGACCTGCTGGCCATACTTTTTTAGTGTACCCCAGGAGACCATTGGCCTTCTTGGCCACAAGGGCACATTGCTGGCTCATGGGCAACTTGTTGTGCCCCAAGACTCCCAGCTCGCTCTCTGCAGAGCTGTTTTCCAGCAGGTCAACCCCTAAGCTGTACTGGTGCATGGGGCTATTCCTCCCCAGATGCAGTACACTACACTTGCTCATATTGAATTTCATTAGGTTCCTCTCCACCCAACTCTCTAGCCTGTCCAGGTCTCACTGTATGGCAGCACAGCCTTCTGGTGCGTCAGCCACTCCTCCCAGTTTTGTATCATCAGCAAACTTGCTGAGGTACATTCTGTCCCCTCATCCAGGTTGTTGATGAATATATTGAACAAGACTGGACCCAGCAGTACTGACCCTGGGGGAACTCCACTAGTTACAGGCCTCCAACTACACTCTGCACCGCTGACCACAACCCCCTGAGCTCTGCCGTTCTATTTTCTTAATAAAGTACTCATTGGTCAACTATATATTGGCATCAAATAATCTTTTGTTAAAAAATAAATGTCAATCTGGATATCTGGAGTTTATTCATGTTCGACTACACTGTGTAGAATTCCTGGCCTCTGCCTTTTTTCTTTTTTCTTTTTTTTTGTAGTTATTTAATAATGCCAGTAAAGGCAAATTCTCATTTTTCTGCATGACCTTCAGTTAAACCCTCAGTTCCTCAACTGGAATTCTTTCCTGGGTACAAACAAAACTGCCTTGGGTGAAGAGTGTAGTCTTATCCACTACTATAAAAGCACTTAAATAGTTGATCCTATGTACAGAAGGTATTTAGCTGGCTGACCTAGAGAAAATACTCCATGCTAGCCAATTTCTGTTCCACATACAAAATTCTCCTGGTATTAATGTTTACAGAACTCAAGTAAAAATGAGATTAAGACCTATATTTTATTTTCTATAGTATCACCCAGTATCAGGGATTGTTACAGAAAAAAAACATTGTCTTGTTGCCACAGTAATGATATAACAGATGGTAACAGTTTTTTGTTACCATTCCAATGAAGGTGTAAAACTGATGCTCCAGTTGACTAGCTTACCTGCCTCGAAGAGGGAAGACTCTCTTGCGCCAGCTGGAAGCAAGATCTATATTCCCGGTTGGCTATTTTTCCTATTATCCCTGCCACTTCTTATACTACTGCACTCATTCCTGAAAACCCCTGCAGTCCTTGAGCCCTTAAGTGACCCATGGATGGTTGTGTAATCTCTTGAGTTCAGTTTTGGAAATAGTGATGTAAACCTGGAATGAACTTCTGGTTGGAATGTGAGCAAGAAATTTCAATAAGCCTGGGTTAGTTTACATTATTAATAAAGCAGTGCGGTGAGTTAAATCGGAAGCTGAGGAAATTAAAAAGGCTAATTAGAAGATCAGGATTTATGAGTCCCCTGAAGACTCACATTTGGCAGAGGAAGCTTTTTTTTTTTGCCTTCCCCCAAGAAGAAAAGAAGTTAAGGTGGGAGAAGTAACTCAGGCTTTTGAGACTGAGGACCAGTCTACGTTAAGTAGCTAGTTTCACCCTGACAGATCTCATCTGGTAGATGACTATCATCGTGGCTATTCAAGGATCATACCAGCGTTTGCAAAATGTTAATGGTCAACTTTACTTATTAAAACTAGGAAAATAAATGGTAAAGAAGAAATATATTCTGCTCAGAACCAGAGCATTGGTTGTTCAGAGAGTATTTTGATGTAATTTATACATTCATTAGCAATTTGCTCGTTTACTTCAAGAAATCCAGGAACTGATGTAGTAACACATTTATTGATCACTTTACCAACTAAAGGTACAATTTTATACAGTCAGTCAACAGCAGAAACATACTTTATGAGAAGCTATGTTTTAAAACATGGTGTTTACAATATGGATTTCACTACAACTTTTCAAGCCAAGCTTTTACAGTGCTAATCAAACAACTGCTGTACTTGAACTTTTTACATAAAACATCAACAATAATGTTGTAGACAAAGTAGCTTTTCCATTGTTAATGTGGGTTTAGAATTTAACAAGACAACTTTAAAAGTTTAAAACATCCATAACATTGTCATTATTTTAACATTCACACTGATAAAGTGATACATTTAATACTTTCTAGCATTAATAAACAGTGTAAAAATATATATATATATATATATATAAATTTGTTTCCTTTTCCTGAAAAAACCTAGTACAAACTAGTAGTATATGATCCCCCTTCAAGTTTCTTTTACTTATTTTAAAGATTGAATAGTAGTAGTTTTAAATTAACAGAAACAAAGATATGGAAATAGAGAATCACTGTTGTGCTCCCCCATAACCTCTTGACATGGTTACTAAGCATATTAACCCCTTGGTAATGGTGGTTTCATATTTGCTAACACTCATTAGCATTTTGGCACTGACTGCAGCGGGGATAAGATTTTGCCAGGTGTGCTTTGCACTAGATGGTACCTGGCCCCCTTCATCAAGTGGTTAAAAATCTTTGCTTAGGATATATTTATCTATTATAGTTAAGATTAAGAAATGCTATGCTCAGGTTGTTCATTTGCAATAATGAAAAAAGGTTCAGTGTTAAATTAGTGAGAATAAAAGTAAACTTGTAAGGTTAAATGATCATGTAAAAATTTTACTGTGTTGAAAATTTCACAGTGAACACAGTAGGCTAGTACAGCTGAATGTTAAAGTTTTCAATGCCGGCAATGATAAATATTGCAGGTAATTATTAGCACACAGCAGCTTCCTGGTTTTCTGGACTAAGATGAAAAACAAACAAAAATAAGAACAAGAAAAAGATTCACTGAAGGTTTTTACCATGCTGTACAGTGCTCCAAGGAAGACTATGTCAAGACCTATCTCCATATCACAACTATTTAACAATTACATTTTTATTAGTGCTCTAGGTAATCAAAGACAAAACAGTTCTGCCTCTAAACTTTATGATCAGGTCCTGACAGCATGCACATCCAGATTTGTGCAAATAAAGAATCAAAACATCTAAACCAAATTAGAAATGGATGTTGGAACAGCATGGACAGATAAATGAGATAGCAAAGGAATAAAGCATAATGTGGATAAATAAATGGTTCATGACTGAAGAAAACCAACCTCAAACATTCAAAAATTATACTTCTGTATAAATATATTTCTTCTGTAATATTTAAATATGTGAAAGATAAAACCTAAGAAGACTTCAATATACTTATCCAACATTGACCATTTCTCTGCTTTACAGAATGTAAAGACAAATTACTTTGTATTATAAGCATTATACAAAACATTTTCCCTGCTGCAATAGTTTTCCAAAGCTGATATATACTGAACCCAGCACAAAGAAAAACACAAAGTTTTCTTGCCTCCTATAACTTGTTTTGTCTATGACCTTGCCATTTCATACACTACAGTGCTAACAAAAGTAGTCTGCCAACAGGATTTTATACAGGACATCAGAGCTTGTAGGTTAACTGACCTTACACAAAGCCTTTGTAAAGAGCTAGTATGTATTTATCATGCATATGACAGACATACAGCATTTCAGTTGCATTAATATAACCCTATTTGACAGAGCCCAGGCTACATTATTTCACATTATTTGTTTACTTTGTTTAAAAAGAGCATTTGCGCAAATGCAAGCATACAGAAACTTATCTGATGTAAACTGGATCTTAAAATAATTCACCACTGTGGGGATACAGATTGCCATCTTTTTTCTTATTTTGTTGACCATCCATAATATAGTTCCTGAACAAAATGTAAAGATGGATGAAGTATGAATGTATTTTTAGGGCTATATTTTTAATTAACTTGAATGTAACTTTATTCATGTTTGTGATCTGTTCTGAAAAATGTGCAAATAATAGAACGATCTTGAATAAGCTAACTGAAGGTAAGGGCAAATTATCATGAGCATTATCTTTAAGACCTTTACGAATGCTTACAACAAAAAAACTCACTTTGTACATTGCCACAAGCTTTACAGTAACTCACAAAAAGAGATGCTGTATAACTACATCTGAAAATTAATTCATTGGTTGTTTACCTGCAATGGAATATGGTAGGTGCTTAACATTTTTGCAAATCAGGTTAGTCAGTTGGGCATTTCAATGTCAATTTCCAAATGTAAGGTATTAAAAAAAAAAGCCTCTTCTGTAATCTTGCCATTCATGTATATATATGCCCCAAAGTAGTGGGCATATAGGCCCCAAGGTAATATACTGAAAAACATGAAAAAATACCAAATATATTACAGTTATTTCGCCCTGCAAAAACAAATTACTTGGACAATTAAGACATGGAGGTTCTATCTGCACTATTCTTTAGCTTTCTAAAGCACCATTCTTATTGGGACATCTTTCAAAGCATTGTTTTTGAGTTTAATGAGTAAGCATGAATGCAACTAAAGGTCTCTCACTAGTTTTAGGAATCTGATGACTTAAAAAGAACATCCCAGTCCATCATTTCCAGCTTATATTAGGTAAGCCAAGTGGGCAATTGGGGCACAAAATGAGTGACTGAATGTCTAAATGCTATTTTATGGGCAAACACTCCAAATACAGGAGGTACACACGTATCAAGTTGAGGCACTCCAGACTGTGAGAATTTCACGCTAGTTTGAGATCTGTCATTATGCTTCAGGTATGCAAGACTCAAGTCCATAGGCATTGTATATTTTCTGTTCCCATCTCAGTATACCATGACTTTGTACTTACTAACTGATGATGAACAACTGCATGTATACATAGTGAGTGTCAACTTGCTTCACAAAGTTGGGGCAGAGGAAAATTTAGGGCCCATGCAGGGCATCATTTTAAAAGGTCTCTTGAGAGCACTCAGAGGAAATCTTGCTTTCATCCTGATTCTCTCTCTCCTACTTCCTCACTGTGAAGAAACTCTTCTTGTCACACCAAGTCTATGTTAGAATCACTGAAGAGTGATTCCCCCCAGAACTAGGAACAGGATAGACATGTAATAACATAAAAGCCTCCTTAGATCTTTACCTTCATGCTATGGAGGGAGAATGGCAATGTCCCCAACTGGCCAAGCTGAACAGCATTGGCTGCAGGACTAGAGTTTGGCCCTAATAAGATTTAAGGTTTTGATTGACATTTATATGGTTTAATTACTTAGCTGGATCCAAAGAGTATGTATATGCACAAACAAACCTGTAAAAGTCTTGTGTATTACATTACTTATTACCAACTAACAGACGAGCCAAGAACGTAATACACACACTACAAACAATGTAGCAAAGGTGTAGTTATTCTGGCACACACACAAAGCTAACAGTCAGTTAAGAGGACAGATACTAGTGCAATACATTACATTTACTTTATCCTGAAGGTAAAAGGTTTGTTTCTTGGCCACTGCAAACAGAGAATTCTCATTAATGGATGACAGGGACATGCCCCCAGAATACGCACATCACTGAACAGCAGAGTTATCTTTTGAATATCATACATGCAGACACAAAGAATTAAAATTTATTTAATAACTATGACAAGCCTTAAGGAAAAAAACTATCAATTACAACTTTAAAGTTTTGGTTTTGGAGAAAGATACATGAGGATTTTCTCTACAGATGGTTACAGATGGCTGGGATACCTATCACTTGCAAGACAAACCCATAGCAGTCATTTGCCTTTTAATTCTGGCTAATTCCAGCTACCATAAAAAATACTAATTGAGCCAACAGAAGGAATATATGGGAGACTGAAATGCTAATTCCAGAACAAAGTTTTCTATAATGCCAAAAAGTTGTCAGAAGAATTTCTAATTTAGGTAAGGTCAGTAAAATACACGGAAAATATACTTCAATCCAAAATATCTTTGAAGAACAATCTCTATGATGATGAAAAACACAAATTGTAACATGTGAGTAGTTTTGAAATCTCCCTTTGCCTTTCCTGAAGTGAAAAAGAGCAAAGAACTATTCTAGGTTTAAAAAAAAGAGAAAGTGGCCACTATCCAATGTTCAACATTTCCTTTGGGATTCCAAATATTTGATTGCAATTAATGACAATTATTCACATAGGACTGTTGAAACAATGGATGTTTTTTAATATCTGCTTCTCAGTAACACTGTTGTGATAGCTTTGATAGCCACAGGACAATAATTTTTGTTCCTGATATTTCCATATTGATAAGATTGTTGCAAAACTCTCAACAAGTAACTAAAGCACATGGAGTGACTAGAGGGAATTAGTAAGCAAGGACTAATAAGAAAACCTATTTGACTTCTGCATATTTTACTTAAAAATTAGGTTACCTTTAGAAAATTATTTGTAAGGACTATTCTTTTGCCTCAGTGAGGATTTTTATTTCTTGTCCTCAATCCTGCAAAGGCTTTGATGGTCAGGTTAAGCCGCAGTGGAGATACATGTAAGATTGTGTACTGCTATAGTACTTCAGGGTTTAATTTTAAATGAGCAGTGTAATTTGAGTTTGTTCTTTAAGGCAGTTATTGCTAAAAGCTACCTGAACTTTCTGACCACATTTCTTTTGGTAGCATGTTCAGTGGCAATGAAAGCAAAGATAATTAGGAACAACAGGTTTTCATAGAAGATGTCACAAAGAAGAGTGCTACGTAGTATAAAATGCTGAAAATCATATTGGAAAGTTAGATGGAAGGAGTTGAGATGCCCAAAAGAGATGAGTGTAAATCCTGCTAGGTACCCATGTCCTTACTTCAGACATGACATTTATTTAGTCTGAAGTATGGTGCACAGGACGAGCATATGCTCTACAACATTTCAAGGGTTGAAAATGGGTCCCCTCCTGCACCTCCTGAGCTATCCCTTCCCCTCATCTCTAAGGTACCAGCTGTACTTGCTGTCCTGAGAATTGAGGGAATGGCAGACTAACAAGACACTGTACTTCGCCCCATTCCCAAGCAGGCCTGGAATTTATGGCTAACATTCAAGCTTATATTTAGGCTTTTAATTTCCTACAGATATTACTGGAAGAGTAAGACCTTACCTAGGTGGCTGAACCCCTAATATACAGCTGCATATGATGCTTTTATTCATAGCCTTTATCTTCCACAGCAAGTGTAGTAAAAGGGAAAAATCTTTCCAAAGTACTATCTTTCCAGCCACAACTTCCCTTTGGCACTGTCATATCAGAATGACTTCTTTTCATGCATCTGTTTAATTGAGTTTTAAAACTACCCAACTGTAGAAACGAAGAAGAAACAAAGAAATAAAATACTACTATGCATTCCAGGATCCTGGAATGGAGCAGGCATGGGGCGGGAAGAACTGGACTGAGAGGAGTGGCTGACACACCAGAAGGCTGGGCTGCCATTCAGCAAGACCTGGACAGGCTGGAGAGGAAACTCATGAAGTTCAACAAGGGCAAGTATAGGGTCCCACACGTCAGGAGGAATAACCCCATGCACCAGTACAGGTTGGGGGCTGATCTGCCACAAAACAGCTCTGCAGAGAGCGAGCTGGGAGTCTTGGGGCACAACAAGTTGCCCATGAGCCAGCAATGTGCCCTTGTGGCCAAGAAGGCCAATGGTCTCCTGGGGTACACTAAAAAAGTATGGCCAGCAGGTCAAGGGGGGTCATCTTTGCCCTCTGCTCTGCTCTGGTGAGGCCACAGCTGGAGTACTGTGTCAAGTTCTGGGCCCCTCAGTTCAAGAAGGACAGGGAACTATTGGAGAGAGTTCAGCAGAGGGCTACAAAGATGATCAAGGGACTGGAGTGTCTCTCTGCTGAGGAAAGGCTGAGAGACCCGGGGCTGCTTAGCCTGGAGAAGAGAAGACAGAAGGGATCTTATCTATGCTTATAAATATCTAAAGGGTGGGTGTCAAGAGGATGGGGCCAGACTCTTTTCCGTGGTGACCAGCGACAGGACAAGGGGCAACAGGTACAAGCTGGAACACAGGAAATTCCGTCTGAACGTGAGGAAAAACTTCTTCCCTGTGAGGGTGACAAAGCACTGGAACAGGCTGCCCAGAGACGTTGTGGAATCTCCTTCTCTGGAGGTATTCCAAACCTGCCTGGACACATTCTTGTCCAACCTGCTCTAGGTGACCCTGCTTTGGTAGGGGGGGTTGGACTAGATGATCTCCAAAGGTCCGTTCCAACCCCAGCCATTCTGTGATTCATGATTCTGTGATCTGAAGCATCTTCTCAGGTCCTGATTCAAAGCTTAATATGCCACTTGAAGTATTTCAAAGAAATTTCCATCAGGTCCATACAAAGTGCTTTGGTTCATGGCAGGGATTTTATACTGTACAAGTAATGCAAAATAAAATCTGTCAGAACCCCAGCTAGTTCCATCAGAATAGCAAAGAGAGTAGCTCAATTTCTAGTCAGTGTCAGCTTGGATCTGTCCACATTCTCAATTCCTTTGCATGCCTTCTATCTTACGAGTGTGCTGGTCTCTTTCACACTGTGAACTAGAAACTTAAAACCTAATTACGTCTTAATATCTTCCTAACCAATCACTCCTCCTGTGTACCAACAGTCTGGAACTACTGACACTCAGTATTTGGGTACTTGAGAAAGCCTGTCACTTGTGCACCTCAGGTTAAGTATTACATGATGTGCCAGACAAGACAGCTAGCTAGCAAGAAACAGCCAATCAACAGTGTGCTGAAAGGGCTCAGCAGCAGACTGGACTTCACTCTTCATTCGGGCTGGGTCCATACCTTTTCAATTACCAGTGAGTTATGAGTCAAGTCTTAAAGCCAATGGGAAGAACAGGGACACTGCTTTTGCCTGTAACTTAGCTGAAGGATTTATCAAGTGTTAGAGGCTTAACCTTTTTATTCATAAAAATCAGTACTACCATGAAGCCTTCTTCAGGTGCACAGGCACCAGTTACATAGAATAAGGTTCTCTACATTTAGACAGCTCACTACCATGATGCAATAATTTAGCCATTCTTGGTATCACAGTGTGCTGTTTTCTGCCTCAGGGTGTGACAGATCATCAGTACAACACGGGAGTGGATAATCCTTCATTCCATGGAAATTTTTCTTCAAGAATAATGGGTAACTCTTGGAAAGGCTTTACAAAGCTGGATGCTTCCCATCCTGAGCATCCTTACATACATCAAAAATCTTCCCAGGTAACCAGAGCCAACCATGGAAAAAGCCATTTAAATCTTTACAAGAACATGTGCTGAGTTTTGGCAAAATTCCCTCCCTCTTCAAAAAAAAAAACCCAAAAATTATTAACAAACAAAAAAATCTCCAAATCCACAAGGAAGTCCTTGCCTTTGCTTTCTACTGTTTTGGTTTCAGGCTGATGTATGGGATTAAAGGGTCATTGGTGGCAAAGTTACAAGAAAGGCTACCATTCAATGTCAGAAAGACAAAACATGAACAGTTTAAGGGCTGAAAACCAGTGTTCTGTTTCCGGACATTGGACAAATACAGACTATTGACCTGCATGGCACATGACAGCACACACTGTTCACTGCATTTTATGTAGTCTGAGTGGGATGCTGATACGGGTGGAGGGAGAGCAATAAATTTATTAACCTTTATTCAGAGTTGAAGATGAAAATCAGTGCATGAGCTCTTTTTGAAAGAAAGCAAAGCAGAACTGCTAGGGGCCATTTCTGAATACCGAAAATCTTATCTTTCAAAATGTTAGAGAAGCAGAGCAATGCATTAGGGTACTTGTTCAGCTCTTGCGGAAAATTGGACCTGTCTTTTCTCTCCTTTTTAAACCAATATAAAAAATGAGTTATTTTTATTCCTATTAAGCTGGTTTGGCATTCTGGGCCCCAGGCAGGTCACACTCAGCTGCCTGTACCTTAATCCTGGGGAACTGGTACTCCTTCTATAGCAGTGGAAAGCCACTCCCATCAATACTGTTACTCCCAAGTTAGGCAGCAAAAGTGAACAGAGAATCAAATCCCTTGGCTTCAAAGAAATCTAACATAAAATGTAGCCCAGTTATGATAGTATATTTTTAGGGGCAAATTGCACCTAATTACAAGGGTATTAATTTTAAATGTCCTTATTCCAAGGGACCGTAAACTTTCTTTACATGTGTTACAGCTTAAACAGACTATGTGCCAATGTATGTTCATAATAACATTCACTTAATAGCAATCTGATTGGCAGTGTTTAGTCATAATCAATATTTTAAAGCATTATTAGCTTAATGCCCCCTTCATTTCAAAGAGAGGCAGTGAAAACTTGAAAACAGACTGCAAAAAGCTTTCATAGACTTTCTTAGTAATGCTTTGTTCTTCACCTCTCCGGTTAGTACAATAGCTCCACCCAAATCCAGCCAGTCAGAACCACGCTACAGTACACACAGTAACAAGTACAACGTATAGACAGGAGGAAAGTAAGAGCTGGTATCTTCCACCTCTTTCTGTTGACACAAAATACTTTAGAACCTATATTGTCCTAGAAATAGCTTTTTTTTCAGTTTTTCATGAGTGGTGTACGACATTTACAGGCTAGCACCTTGTATATTACAACCACTTACTCCCCAATAGTATATTGTTGAATGTTTTAAGGAAAGTGGCAGATCCTATATAAGACATTTTAAAAAAAGTCCCAAAACAGTAGTCAAATCAGACTGCATAAATAATGTGATACTCTTCAGAAAGACTGCTATGAAAGACCCTCTTTTAAAGAGGTTCTCTTTGACATCCTCAGGGCACCTGGACATTTAGGAATGTTTGAGATCTTTTGCTTGAATTGACAAAGTATAACTGCTCCTGACTTTGTTTTTCTTGTTGTTTTTTTTTTGTCGAAAGTTCAACACAATGATGTATTTTTTGTACCGATATATTTATTTTTGCCAATATACACATGAGGAATGTAATGAAGTGGTGTTGTGCTGCAAATACCTCAGCAAATGTTGAAATCAGTTCCAGTTCCTGAAAACAACTTCTTGACAACATAGTCTTACCATTCACAATAACCAAAACATGTGGGATTCATCTACATCCTTCTGACAAATATATTCTCTTTCACCCTCCCTTTCACCCTCTATATTGTAAACCCTCAGCCTTACTTGCTTCCTTGTACTTTATGATCGTATGTGCCTGCATGCTTATAGCCAGATACATATCCTGAAGCATCCACCAGATCTTCTCGGCCAGCTTTGCCTTTTCCTTTCCCACTGGGATCAAACCTCTCTTTGTGAGAACCCGTGAATTTTGATGTATCTGTAAGGCGTGATACAGTTGGAGATGAAATGGCTTTCTATTGGAAGAAAGAAAAGAAATAAAAAAAAATCAGAAATCAATTATTCTTAATACAGATATTTGTACATGCTATTGACATTTAAATTTTTACTAATGATGTAAATGTCTATTCATTTCCAGCAAAATGATACAAAAAATGTTTCTTGCCATTACATACAATGACAAGAATCATAGCCAAGAAGAAAATAGTACAAGTTATGTCAAAAACTTTTGGAAAAGTTTTTCAATATGAGATACTTCTGAATAATAATCAAGAAGTCATAGGGAACAGCCATGTTCAAAATCCATTACATCAACATCCAGGCATAAAAGCCTGGCTCCACCAATATAGAAAAAGCAAATCAACACAGCTAGAATTCATTGCTTCAAGAGACAAACTTACTCTAAACTTTAGGATTCATGACAGAAGTAACAAACTAGAAGGACTGAAATTTATTTTCAATGCTAGCAAATTAGCAGTCTATGAAATGGGATTGAGCAAAGACTTTCCTCTACATTGCTTGCACTGAGTCATATCAGGCTACTACAGACAGTTTTGCTGTCAATGAGACAAAGAAAATTTGACTACACAGAAGAAAAAAGAGATTTCACAGAACAATATAGATGCATGCTAATCTGTGTGCTTGGACTGGGAGAGGTCTCTTTGATCCTTAAGTTTACATTTTAAAATCAGAAGAGAAAGGGCACTAAAGGTGGAGGGAAAACACAAAAGATTTTTGTGTAGTAGTGGAAATTGAGCTAAGATGAACAAAGATTGATAAAATTTGGGTATCTTTCTTATGTGTGCCACCCTGTTAGGGTGCATTTTAGAGACAAAGGTGACATGGGCTTCATTTCAGTGAAGTAAATGCTCTGGGAAACTTACCTTTCATCAAAAACTTCATTCCCCCTCTACCCATCCTCAGCCCAAATAAATGTTCATTAGTGAGACCTAAATGTCCTAGTTTGAGGTAAAACAGACCAATTTTTGGTTCAGTAATTTTACCTTTTAGCTAGGCCTCTTCTGACTAACTGAACTCTCTGAAAATTAACAGCATATTGTGGAGGCACTGCTTGTTCTCAAAGTGATAAGACCTGATTATTTGTAATTTATGCCAAGGAATAGTATGCAGAGAGGCTCTTGCTTATACTTATTCCTATAACAACCAAGGCCAGCTAACTTTGTTATTTGCCCCATTGGAGGGTCAGAAGCAGAAAAGAGTTGAGGGGTCATACCTGTGGGGAGGAGAGGACAGGACAGGTGACCCAAAACTGACCAACAGGATATTCCATCCCATCTGCATCATGCTAAAGCTGAGGGATCAAAGGGTCAGCCTTCTTTCTTCAATGGCCGGCGTCCAAGCAGGACTCTGTCTTGACACTTGATATGGTTTTGTATATATGTCATGGAATCATAGAATCATAGAATGGTTTAGGTTGGAAAGGACCTTGAAGATCATCTAGTTCCAACTCCCCTGCTATGGGCAGGGACACCTCCCACTAGACCAGGCCGCCCAAGGCCATGTCCAGACAGGCCTTGAACACCTCCAGGGATGGGGCCTCAACAACCTCTCGGGGCAACCTGTTCCAGTGCCTTACCACCCTCAAAGTCAAAAAATGCTTCCTAATGTTCAATGTAAACCTGCCCTCTTCCAGTTTGAAGCCATTCCCCCTCGTCCTATCACTACATGCCCTAGTAAAAAGTCCTTCCCCAGCTCTCCTGTAGGCCCCCTTTACATACTGGAAGGCCGCAACAAAATCTCCCCGGAGCCTTCTCTTCTCCAGGCTGAACAGCCCAAACTCCCTCAGCCTTTCCTCATAGAAGAGTTACTCCAGCCCTCGAATCATCCTCGTGGCTCTCCTCTGGACACGCTCCAGCAGGTCCATGTCCTTCTTATGTTGGGGACTCCAGAGCTGGATGCAGTACTCCAGGTGGGGTCTCACGAGAGTGGAATAGAGGGGCAGAATCACCTCCCTCACCCTGCTGGCCACACTTCTTTTGATGCAGCCCAGGATGCGGTTGGCCTTCTGGGCTGCGATCGTACATTGCTGGCTCATGTTGAGCTTCTCATCAATCAGCACATCCAGGTCCTTCTCCTCAGGGCTGCTCCCGATCCATTCTCTGCCCAGCCTGTATTTGTGCTTGGGATTGCCCTGACGCACATGCAGGACCTTGCCCTTGGCCTTGTTGAACTGCATGAAGTTGGCTTAGGCCCACCTCTCCAGCCTGTCCAGGTCCCTCTGGATGGCATCCTTCCCCTCCAGCATGTCTACCTCGCCAAACAGCTTGGTATCATCGGCAAACTTGCTGAGGGTGCACTCGACCCCACTGTCCATGTCGCCAACAAAGATATTGAACAGTACAGGTCCCAGTACTGACCCCTGAGGAACGCCACTCGTCACTGCCCTCCACTTGGACATCGAGCCGTTGACCGCAACTCTTTGAGTGCGACCGTCCAGCCAGTTCTTTATCCACCGAGTGGTCCATTTGTCGAATCCATGTCTCTTCAATTTAGAGACCAGGATATCGTGTGGGACAGTGCTTTGCACAAGTCCAAGTAGGTGACATCAGTAGATCTTCCCTTTTCCACCGCTGCTGTGACCCCTTCGTAGAAGGCCACCAAATTAGTCAGGCATGATCTGCCCTTGGTGAAGCCATGCTGGCTGTCACCAATCACCTCCTTGTTTTCTGTGTGCCTCAGCAGAGTTTCCAGGAGGATCTGCTCCATGATCTTGCCAGGCACAAAGGTAAGGTGTCATTATTTTCTTTTTTAAAAAATTAATTTATTAATATTTTTCATTAAAGTAGTTTAGTTTTTTTCTAAACTCCTACGTCTTTCTCTCTCTTCCTCCTATCCTTGGAGAGAGAGGTGGGGGGAGAGCATCCGTTGTTCATTTCAGTGGCCAGTCTGGCCCAAACCACAACACCTAACAAACAGGCTTTTGAAGTAACACATAGCTCTTTCATACGATAACATGTCTAATATCTTTTAATGATGAACATTAAAAGATCAGAGACTTGGCAAAAATGCTTGAATCTGTACCAATAGGAACAGGCTACTTGGATTCAGTTAGACTGGGAATGAATGCTATAACTTATATACCATGGAAGCCACACGTTTTCCATGCCATTTAAATAAAAGCTGTTTTGAGGGTATTTTTCCACATACATAACTACTTAATGAGAATCTCACGTTGTAAACTTCTGCTTTTCTCCCTCCAAACATACCCAACACATGACCTGTACAATACTGCGCTGCCCTGCAGTGCTACTTTCACATAAGGCCCTGAGGGGAAAGATGGTGTGGAGGTGTGAGTTCTGCCACTATCTGAAAGAAAATGACCACTGGAGCATTCATTCCTCAAAATAGCATTGCTGAATGATGTTTAGGGACTTCTGCCTTGCAGCCTCAGAGTACTATTTGAAGAAGTGCTTATTTTTCTATATTGAAAAACAGAAATGAAGACAATGGTTAGGAAGTATTGCTTCTTAATAGATACAGTTTTCTTGTCCATATTGGCCTGCTAGCACCTTATAACCAGGAAATCGGTATTCACAGCAGAGCTAATTAAAACCCCCACACCCTGTGATCAGTAATTGTATTAGCAGCCCAGCTAGATAAAATGAAAATACAATAGAAATGTATAAGCTGAGACATCAAAAGTAGCAAAGTAAAAACTCCTGGGCTGGTACCCAGCTGAGAATTTATTCTTTCTGTTCCTTGGGGTATTTGTATACAACCTGTTCAATTTAATGAGTCACACAACAGAACCAAAGGATTGTCTGGCCACTGGAAATTACACTAACAACTTGGGGAAAACAAAGACACACACTTCTGTAAGAGCGCACAACCTGTTAGCTTCACCCTGGGCACAGGCACTAAGAACTCTGTACTATTTTAAGTCTTACTTGTGAGTCACCGTTTTGTTTGGTAAGTGAAGGGAAACGTGGGGGCTTGTACCTTGAACAAAACTTCTGGCACAAACCAGTAGGAATAAGCTTTTATATGGTGCAGTGTTTCCTGTTATGCAGTGTTCATGAGTAAGAACCCAGCCACTACTTGAAGACAAACTGTCAGACTGCTTGATTGAACAAAGTCTCCCACTAACCACCATTTTGAACCATGAAGCATCTATAGTAGTGGGCAGTATGTGTCTCACTTAACTCGTATAAATACACGGGCTTCCCATTTCATTTTAAACCCTCTGCAGGTCATCACAGCTGCAGAAGCATACTAATAAAGGCTGACTGTAGGACACAATGCATGTGGGGAAGTTTCTTATGCTTGTTTAAGTCATTACTAGATCATTCTACCTCCAAAAGAACATATGATACTTCTTACTAAGGGCATTTTCTTAACTATTAGCACACTTGTGTGTTCTTAACAAACTTACTAAGAAAATGAAAAAAAGCTAAGAAATATCTGTGACTGTCCCCATATAAGCTAGCAAGGAAAAAGCTAGGGCACAATACTTGATAAAGTATCTTTCATCGTCCCTAAAACCAGAAGAAGTTGTTATAGAAGATGTAAGAAAGCTTATCATATAACCAAAGGACTAAACTTTGCTCTATGTTTACTTATATAACACTATAGCTAAAAGCCACAGGATGCTACCAGTGACAAAATCTGTTTGTACTGTAAATATGGAAACACTCTAAATGCAAGACAGAGGCAATATTCAGTATAAAGTTAATCAAACTTAACATGTATTTACTTTCTTTGTATTTAATCACCACCACTTTATGGAAAATCAGTTTTCCCTAAATGTGCCTACAGTCTGCATTCTCAGATGAAGTCTCAGAAACTCTAGTTGACTGCCTTTTCCTTTACCAAATTCATTCTCAGGACAGACTGCTACTCTGAGAATTTGTAACAGTAAGTTTAATCACTCCTTGGAAAAAGAAGGACTACAGCTTCTGCTCCTCTGTTTCAAATGAGTGGCATGAGCAGTATGAAATTTGACTCAATATCCAAATTACAATAAAAATAAATAAGAATTTTGGTACAGTAACATAATTGTAATATAGATATACTATAAATATAGATATACTATATCTATATACTATACTATCTATATACTATATCTGTAATTGTAATATAAGATATACTAAGATTCATATGAGTGCAATATGAAAGGAAATGCACATATATTAACACTCAAGAACAAATATTAAAACAAGGATTAATAGAATGGCCTGTGTCAATAACGAAGGACAGTCCCCGGAAACTACTCCCAGGGCATCATTCCCAGTGGTAAACTTGAAGAATGTGTTGTTTATATCAAGACAGCCTGCACTCTGATAAGACACCAACACAGGTGACTTACCAGAAAAAAAAAAAGTGCATTCTAACAACAAGATGATAGCAACAAGGTTGCAGCGTGCCACACGAACCGTTCATTTTCCTGTTAGTCTACTGGGAAAACAGTGACACATTTCATAGAATCATAGAGTTGGAAAGGACCTTAAAGATCATCTATTTCCAACCCCCTTGCCATGAGCAGGGACACTTTCCACATTTCAAACCAACAAAGAAAACAGGATGGGCAACAGCTTGGCCTTCAATTTATGGAGGTTGAAGTAATATCCTGAAGCAAAGAACCAGTCTGTAATAACTATTGACTCTTAAAGGTCATGAAACATCTATCCAAAACCTAGTCTGTCATTGACAATCACGAAGAACCCGGGAGACACATTGATATCTCGGTAGTGAGCATCCCTTGTCCTCTGTGTCCCACACAAAGGATCCAATGTGTGTGCCAAAATGTGACCAATTTGGCACACACATCTTCGTGCTTGACTGTGAGAGTATAAGTGAATGAAATCTATTAGAAAATAGGTACATGTGAATGAGAACCAGCTTACCAGAGACTTTGTAAATAAATTTTACCTTCACCTTCTGTAGGATCTTGCACTGAGGGGTGGGTTTGGGTGTTGTTTGTTTGCTTGTTTTCCCTCACTAACTTCCCTTGATACTTCTCCATTTGGAATTTACCAGTCATCTGTCTACAGATTTCACATCCACTACTTCCTCCTGGTGTCTCTTTCATAACACCGTTATGTCCTCTGGTGAAGACTTGGGCTAGGACTAACATGAAAACAGTCTTTTATAACTCATTCTTCATCTGCTAGAGCCAAGTGTGTTCCAAGTGCAACAGCAATACAGCAAATGGTTAAAATACAAAAAAATAGCTCTATGTTTTAGCACTCCTTTCACATATTTCAAATAAAATTGCACTTATTTAGCAGATGACTTGGGACAATGGTTCAGACCTTTGGCTTTCATATCTATTAATTGAAAGTTGATATGTGTATGTGCAGGGAGACAGAAACATCAACATTCTAAATAAAGGTAAATTAACACCAGAGATTAAAAAAATACAGTCTTTTTGTCCTGAAAAACAGTTAAGCAAAACCTAAAGCCCCAGCACAATGAACATCATAAATCCAGAGCAAGAAAAACAGTGATCCCACATCTTTCTGGTTCTTTCAGCCCAGGATGGATCAGAAGGCTTCTCACATCACAGGAGTCACAATATGTGAAATGAACATAAAGGCAAACATTCTTTCTCCGATTTGTTTTTAACTGAGTAAGAACTGCAGCCTTTTCCTAAGTTGCTTTGAAGTCACTGGCGACAGTGACACACATGTGACAGAACATTACAATTGAAAGATAGCAACCCCTGTTGGTTTCCTGCTGGCACAACTTCTATGAAATGGGAGGCTCACTTTATTTCCAACAGTACAAAATTCAAGCAATTTTAATTCCTTGTACAATATGCTCTCACTCCCTGAACTGATGCCTCCACATAAAAGATCAGAGATAATGACATGCTATGCAGAACACCCCATTTCTCCTTTTATATTTCTTATGATTAATGCATATCCATTAAAAAGAAAATACTACTTCCTCTTTAAGGTCATGTGAACATTACACAGAAGGGCCAGGTACAATCTAAGCATCCTGCTAAGGTGCCTTCTTTCAAAAAAGCCTTTGTAAACAGAGTAGAATACTTCACGTCTGTCTTGGACTCCTCAACCAGAAGCAGCTAGTGGTACTATATATCACAGAATCATAGAAGGGTTGAGGTTGGAAGAGACCTCGGGAGGTCATCTGCTCCAAACCTCCACTCCCTCATTTACAGCCAGTTGCCCAGGATCATGTCCAGATGGCTTTTGAATATCTCCAAGGATGGAGACACAACAACCTGCCTGGGCAACCTGTGACAGTGCTTGGTAACCCTCACATTGAAAAAGTGTTTCTTGATGTTCAGATGGAACCTCCCATGTTTCATTTTGTGCCCATTGCCTTTTGTCCTGTCACTGGGCAGGACTGAAAAGAGCCTGGCTCCACCCTCTTTGTACCCTCCCTTCAGGTATTTATACCCATCAATGGGATTCCCTTTTGAGCCTTCTCTTCTCCAGATAAACAGTCCCAGCTCTCTCAGCCTTTCCTCATAGGATAGGTGCTCCAGTCCCTTAATCATCTTCATGGATCTTCACTGGACTCTCTCCAGTAGCTCCATATCAGTCTTCTACTGAGGAGTGCAGAGCTGAGAGCAGCACTCCAGATGTGATCTCACCAGTGCTGAGCAGAGGGGAAGGAGCATCTCCCTTGGTCTGCTTGGCAATACCTTGCCTAATGCAGCCCAGGATACCAGTAGCCTTCCATGCAGCAAGGCCACATCGCTGGCTCATGTTCCACTTGGTGTCCACTAGGATCCCCAGGTCCTTTTCTGCCAAACTGCTTTCCAGCTGGATGGCCCCCAACATATACTGGCGCATGGCGTTGTTCCTCACCAGGTGTGGGACTTTGCACTTCTCCTTGCTGAACTTCCCGAGGTTCCTGTCAGCCCATTTCTCCAGCCTATCGCGGTCCCTCTGGATGGCAGCATCTGGATGATGTATCAGCCATTCTTCCCAACTTTGTGTCATCAGCAAACTTGATGAGAGTACACTCTGCCCATTGTGCAGGTCACTAATGAAGATGTTAAACAGGACTGGACCGAGTATGCCACTCCAAGGTACACTGCTAGTTACTGGCCTCCACCCAAGTATGCCCCTTCCGAGGTACACTGATAGTTACTGGCCTCCAACTAGACTTTGCACCACCAATTACCACCTTCAGGGCCAGGCCATTCAGCCAGTTTTCAATCCACTTCTCTGGATTGAAACTCTACACCACTGTCTGCTCATCCAGCCCCTACAACAGCTTGAGGGGCTACGAGACTCTTGTAATGTCAAAAGCATGTCAAAAGCCTTACTGAAGATGAGGTAGACACTACCCACTACTCTTCCCTCATCTACCCAGCCAGTTGTTTCATCACAGAATTTTATCAAGTTGGTCAAGCATGACTTCCCCTTGGTGAAGCCAAGCTGACTACACCTGATGATTTTCACATGCCTGGAAATGATTTCTAGGATCAGCTGTTTCATCACCTTCAGTGTCCTAAGGTGACAAGTTTATTCATAAAGATTCCTTTATGAGCTGAACTGCCTTTATGAACCAAATGTACACCCAACTTTTTTTTTATGAAAATGCTGATTCTGTTTACAAACAACAAAATTAACTACGGAGACAAAATTGGCAATTGAGCAAAAGGCAAAAATAATTAAAAGGTTCGTTGGCAGCTCATTCTTCTATGCAACCCAGCTCTTCATTATTAACTGCACATGGGCATTGAGAGGCAAATAAAAAAAAGGGGGTGTTGGGGGGAGCTGACCAACCCTCATCAGTGAGGAAAAATGTAGGAAGAAATATAGTGAACAGCACAAAGGGCTGCATGATGACAATTTCCATCTTAGCAAGTCAACACTCTCCCTTCTTTTTCACAATGAATCACAGACAAATTATTCTGCCTTGTCCTACAGCAAGTTTGCTTGAACTGTTCACTATCTACAATAAGTTATATAATCTCTCTAGTTCCATTTTTCTAAAGGCAACAAATTACTTGGAGTCAACCTCCTCCTTTCTGTGAGCCCACAGAGGCCTCCATTTCCCTTCTCTTATTTGCATATATCGTTAACCACATAGTTTGCATATCACAGAAGATGCACATGAACTCAAAATTTTTATTTTTATAAAAAACCCTGTCTCTTTCAAAGAAAAGTTTTACTTATCACAACAGAATCAAATATAATCAATGTACAGACTCATTTTGGAACACCAAATGAATCAACCAAAGGTACTTTCCAAAAATATCAAGACTTCTGTTCTCCAGGACTGACCACTATTGCCTTCACTCAGTTATTTCCATTAATACAAGCCGGGAGTTATAATTTCAGTGTCTGCCTCTATCAACAGAAGAGATCACTGACAAATGACCTGTTCATTCACCAAGCTTGTATTTTTACTGATATTTTGCTGGGCCATTGTGCTTCCCCAAATCTTAAAAAAGATCTTTTAGGAATGGCTGCTGCTCCTTTACTGTCAGTTTCCAACATCTCAAATGAGTCAGGAAAGGTATGTATGCCTCCTGCCTCTTTCAGCTGAAACTCCTCTCACACCAAAACCTCACTGAGATCAGAACAGTGCACAGTCTCCGAAGCAGCTATGGGAAATAAAAACAAATTTTATTTAGACTAATAAATTTGCTAATTTAAAGTGATCACTACTTTTCCTGGTTTATGTCAGTGTTTACAGATAAATGCTGCTAAGACAGTGAGGAATCTGGAGATGTGGCATACAAGGACAAGAAGGGTGTTTCTTCAGATTCAGAATAAAAAGAGGGGAGGCAAATCTTTTTCCTGTCCTCTAGAAATAGAGCCAATTCAAAAGTACATATGGGGGAAAAAAAAGGGACACAATTTGAAAGATGGGAAATTCGAACTAGTCACACAGGAAAAAATTCTTCACCACAGTGGTTGGTCAAACAGAGAAATGGCGTAGCTAGAGAGACAAGGGATTCTCTATCTCTGAAGATTACCAAAAATTAAAATCATAAAGTCACAGAACAATTTAGGTTGGAAGGAACTTTGCATATGACTCCTTATCTAGCATAAACCCCTGCTCACAGTAAGGCTCAAATGCGCTTGCACAGAAATTTCTCCAGTCAAGTCCTGGACACCTCCAAATACAGAGGTTCCACAGCCTCTCTGGGCAACTTGTTCCAGTGTTTGACCACAGCCAGGGTAAAAGACAAAACATAATAAAAAATTCAACATCTCATCCAAATTACAAATTACCCATGTTCCATCTTCTATCTTTTTGAAACAGCCCTCATACCAAAGACAGGAAGTGAAACCTGTAGATTATTTTAAACCCTGACACCCTTAACAACAGTGCCATATGCCTCCCTCCTCATTTCTTAAGAAAAATACCTCTGCAAACTCAGCCAGATTTAGCCTTCTATCTCAAGATAACAGATGAATCAAAGAGCAGTTTACAGAGCAATTAGAACATTCCATTTCATAGGTATTGAGAATTAGAATAAGTTTCAGAAACTTACTATCAAACCTCATGAAACAGAAAGGAACTACAGTAAAAAGGAAATGAGACCACAGAAAACAAGAACATATCACTACTACATCAACACTACTGCAGAAGAATATAGCAGTTTGCTGAAGGAAAATACATCCACAGAAAGCCGTGCTGTTGCACTGGCTTGGCCTGCTTGAAGCAGAGAAACTGCATTAATGCAGTTAAGTCAGCATGAATTTTATGGACTCAACAGGACCTCTATCTCAGCTTTGCTGTCAAAGGCTTAAAAGCATCCTATGAAGCTTGTGCCACAACCATGAAAATAGTGTAATAATGTAGGACTAAAAGATTCCCCACGCTTTCAGGACGCTTCCTTCCAAAACAAAGCTGAGGCAAAGAAGAAGGAAGACAATTCAGTGCTGCTAAGGTTGTGTTCTTCATTTTCTGCCAGCACTCATTACCATCCTTTTTACGAAGTACGCAGTTGAAAATACCAAGCTAATGCCAGGAAAGCTGGAGCATTCACCTGGCACAATGCAAGAGGCTGGACAACCAGATCAGTGCAGCTCCACACAGTTGTAGCTGCACTGCTTCCATTTCCGCAGCTAGCACAGTCCGTGGCAAGCTCTCATTAGCTGTGGGCCATGCGGCTTTGCACGGAACACGGCACCATTCCCAAAATGGATCTCTAGAACCAATTACTGGGAAGTAAACGCAGCAAGAAAAGCTACTGGACCTCAGGAATATTGTACATTCAAACCAGACATGAAGTGCAACGGTTTTTGCAATGAACTCCTGTCTCCACTGAAACAACTTGCCTGAAGATATTTTCCACCACTTGCCATCGCTGACAAAGATTCAGGTTTGATTTAAAGCTGTTCCACAGCTTAAGCAGAAACTTACCGCCTTGATGCAAAACACTGGAGTAAGGTTTTCTGGGGGTTTTTTGGTTTGTTTTTTTGGGGTTTTTTGGTTTTGGGTTTTGTTTGTTTTTTTTCTTTTTTTTTTCCTGAATTATATATGTCCAGATAGTACAGAAACATTCCCTCCTTGCCTTAGGTACTGTGTCTTTTTAGTAACCAGAGGACCAAAGGAGGTATTGGAGGCAAACATTACCTAACAAAACAGCAGACCATGAGCATTTCTCAACTCACGTGCTAAATTAAATCAACGATATTAACACTCTGCTGGGAAAGCGGCAAAAATTGGTGCTGGCTCTTCAGGATACAATGCTGCTCTTCACAATAAGCAGTAACGCAGCAACAGTACTTCCGTGTAGAAAAGCAGCAGCGTGCTGGGAGTGCTTGCGCTGCTGAAAATGCTAGTGATGGGCAGTAGGTAAGGGGCTAATATTACTTCTTACCAGAACAGTAAACATTTTAGCCATGGTATTCCTGGCTCCACTCTAACTCTGTCAACTGTGATCATCCTTCCTAATTCCTCACTGAAACTGAATGGCTTTCTGTATTTGCCCCTTCAACCATAAAACTTTCGCATCTAATAGCATTTCTTCCTAGAAAAGGTTCTCAAAGGGAAAGTTTTTCCTTTTGGGGGGATTATACCAGGACTCCATACCAAAATGATTTATTTATTTTTTTAAATCATGGGAAAAAATGCATTTAAAAAATGCAGAAAGTCAGGAAGAGATCAAGCTTCAAAGAAAAATTTGGATTTCATTCACGTTTCTTCAGTTCAGCATGCACACAGACACAAGCAAAAGAAAGTGATAAGCAAATGCACTTCAACAAAGCCAGAAAAGAGTCAGTAACACCATTTCAATTAAACAGAGTGATAACTTTCAAAGGAGTGGTTTCCAGTAACACCACTTGGGTGTTTTAACACTGCAAATCCTAACTCATATATATAACACTTAAAACTTCTCACCAACTAGTAGTCTGGCTAGAGAGAGACCAAAATACGTTAAGAAGGTGCCTTGTACGTGACAGCACTTCCACTACCTGGCCCAGATCTAACTCCACGTCCTGGTTTGGGCGACACAGGACTAATTTCTCTTCTAATGCTTGGGAAGACTGCACTTTTAGAAGACTCCAGTGTCTGAATTTGTGAAAATATTTACTTTATAGCTAGCTATGGTGTGTGGGTTTCAAGGTCTTAGTGTTTCCAAGCTTGCCAGGTGCAGGATGAGGAGTGAGACCTGAGCACTTGACCCAAGCTGGCCAACAGAATTATTTCATACCATTAACATCCCATTCAATACAAATTACAAAGTTTGCTATGAAGTTCTGTCTCTCCCTTGATAGCTGCCATCCTGAGAACTTCTTGCCCCAGTGCCAGACCCCTGAGGCTTTCCCTTCCTCCCAAAGCCGCAGCGCTCACAGTGTCCGGCATTTGCTGTCCACTGCTGGGGGTGCACAGCTTCCTACCCCTATAATTGGCTGAGTATAATCTTTGCATATTCTGTATTGGTATCGGGATCCATATTGGTTCTTTAGTGCTATTGATGTTAATTATCTAATCTTATTCTATTAAATCTGTTTATATTTCAACCCCTGGGTTTCCTTGTTTTTTCCCGATTCCCCTTCCCGGGTGGGGAGGGGTCATCGGGTGATAGAATGATTGTCTAAACAACAATAAATTGTTATGGGTTTCTCAAACCGTAACACTCTATCAAGATAAGACCATGTAGTTCCCAGCTTTAAGGGGCACACTTAGCATTTACAAGTGACCCTTTCTTTTCCTCCTCTGTAATATTAGCTCCAGACTCCATCTCCCAAGCATTTCAAGACTCCAAGCAACTACAAATCATGGGATCTAGTAGCCTGATTAATACGGCCTTCCACAAAGTTGAAAACAATGTGCCAACACTTCTCTCACAAAGAGTTTTACATTCCTATTGGTGGTGAGGACAAAACAAAATAGGGATGATAGTACAGACTCACTGGTTTTTTTAAGATGGCGTGTTGGTGAATCCTTCTTCAACTTAATGTTACAACCAGTCTTTAATGAGATTTGTTCTGATTCAGTTGTAAAATAGTCCTCTTAAACTTCTAGATAATGGGAAGAACACAAGAACTGGGGTCTCCCAAGCCAACCCATTGTATTGGGTTTTTTTATTTAAAAAAAAAAAAAAAATTCAAGAAAGATGAAAAAGTGCACCAAATGCAGCATGTTTCCATTTACCAGCATCACATCCTAAGCGGACCACATCTTAATTCTTTTAGTAGCATTACACTCATAGACAGATTAAATATAGCTTAATTGCAACATTTATGGTATATTAATCTTCTTTACGAGACAGACGATTTCTAGCTCATGTCCTTATTTTAGGAGTCAAACAACACATACATACAGATACGCTTTGTTCCTATGAAATTTCCACTGTAACTTCAGAATGGGAAGTTAATTTCTATTGTCTACACAGGAACGTAAAGGAACTTCTTTTTTCCTGCCACAGTCATCACATGCTATAACCAGCCCCTGACCATCCCAGTGGCCCTGCACTGGGCTTGTTCCAGTGTATCAATCTCTTTCTTGCACAGGGGAGCCCCAGACTGGGCACAGCACTCCAGACACAGTCTCACAAGCACCAACCAGAAGGGAAGGATCACTTCCCCGGACCTGCTTGCTACACATTTACTCACGCAGCCCAGGATGCGGCTACCCTTGCTTGCTGCCAAGGACTCACTGCAAGGACCGCTGCTGACTCACGTTCAACTGGTTGTCCATCACAACCTCCAGAGCTGCTTCCTAGACTGTTGGCCTGCTATCCAGCCCATGCTCACCAACTTGGTGATGATGCGACTGGGGCCAAGGCCTCGCCGTAATCAAGGTATACTACACCCCTTTGCCCACAGTGCCAGTCATTTCCTCATAGAAAGCAATGAGGTCAAGCAGGCATGACTTGGCAAATCCACACTGGCTGCTCCAAATCACCTTCTTGTCCTTTGTGTATTGAGAAAGGGCTTCTAAGATGACTTGCTTCACAACCTTCACAGGGATGGAGGTTATGCTGACTGGCCTGTAGTTACCTGGATCCTCCCTTCTTGCTCTTCTTGACGATGTGTGTGATGTTTGCTTTTTTCCAGTCACTGGGAACCTCCCCCAGCTGCCAGGGCCTTTTGAAGATGAGAGGGAGCAGCTTTACAATGACATTGCCCGGCTCCTCCAGCACCTTTGGGTGCATCCTACCTGGTCCCATGGACTCGTGTACGTCTAATTGGCTCAAGTGATTCTTAACTCTGTCTTCCTTTACTGTGCCTACTACTTCACACCCACAGACTCTGCTAGCAGGCTCAGGGACCTGGGAACCCCGAGGACAAGCCCTACCAGTTGAAAAGGGAGGCCAAAAAAGGCACTGAGTATCTCTACCTTTTTCCATGTCCCTTGTCACTAAGTCCCCTGCCACACCGAGCAGTTGGCTCACACTTTTGCTACCACTGTACTTACAGAAACCTCTCATGTCCTTCACCTCCCTTGCTAGTCTCAACTCCAGCTGAACTTTGGCTTCCCTAACTCTGTCCCTTCATGCATGGGCTATACTCCTCCCACATAGCCTCTCTCTACTTCTATCTCCTGTGGTTTTGTGTTTGAGCACAGTCAGAAGCTCCACGTTCATCCATGATGGTCTGTTGCCATGCTTGCTCGACTTCCTGCACATGGGAATGGACCGTTCTTGGGCTCTGAGGACGCTGTCTGGAAGATCAGCCAGCTCTCCGGGTACCTCTGCCCTCCAGGGCAGTTTCCTGTGGGAAACTGAACAGGCTAAGGCCAGTCCTTCTGAAGTCCAGATTTGTAATTCTGTTGTTCACCTCGCTCGCTCCTCTCAGGATCTTAAGCTTTACAGTCACCTGCTTGTTGCAGCCAAGCCCATCTCAGCACTTGCATCTTTAACCAGTTCTTCATTTTGACTGTGAATAACAGGTCCAGAGTACCTCTTCAAATGATTGATCATCCACTTTAAGAATATTTTTTTTTAATTCATTTTAGAAATCTTATGGATCCCTTATTTCCAGTCACTTTACCTTGGTTAATGTCACCCGGCCTGGGATTCTGAGGTTTTTTTCCAATTGTCTAAAGAAGGATTTATCTATCTTGACCAGTAGGTGTGCAGCAGATGCCTACTACAACATCATCTGTGCTGGTCCGTGCTGCTCCTTACCTGCACATTCTCTACTCGCTGGTCACCTGCACCAAGGCAAAGCTAGATGCAGTCAAGCTACGCCTTTACATAGATCACAATTCCTCTTCCTTATTTTCCCCACCATATTATCTCACAGCACATGAGATATTCTGGATGGCAAAAGCCGTGATCCCCCGGTGGTCAGGGATGCCTCCTGTGACCGTTCACTCAACTCTTGCTCAGATTTTGGCTAACACACAGCCCATGCTAAGGCCCGATGCATGCTGGGAGCAGCACCATTAAGTCAAAGCAAGGGCAACACAATGGACAGAAGGAGATAAAGATCATTACAAAGCCGTTATCACCTGCATCTTGCTGTCTCCTGCAGCCAGAATTCTTGCATACTGATAGCCTGGCAGTCTCTTCAGAATCCACTAACTATGGAAATGTAGAGACTGAACCCCCAAACCGAGAGGTATAAATACATCATCTTATCCAAAAGGTTTTTGAAGACGATCCAATAGCAGACAGACTGCTAAGGCTTTCGTGCTTCCTGGTGTGACGCAGGGGACACTCACACCGCAGGGGACACTCACACCGTGACAGAAGAGGAAAGGGGTAGCACCCTCACCATGGGCTAGCGTACTGTGAGACACCCTCCGTGACACACCCTCCATCGTTATTATTCTTCTGAGAATTCACTGAGTGACTCGTACCTTTTAAAGTCAGAGTCCAGATTAATATTATTCTATTGTACACTGATTATTAAGAATTTGACCTGATCTGCAGAGGGTCCAGGTGACTGAAAAGTATAGGTAACTGCAATTTTAGGTAATAGGAAAGCTATCCTAACTGATAGATATTCTGTGTAACAATAAGCTATGCTGACTACTAAAATCTTTCTATAATAATAAAGCTCTAATTATACTAATTATAACTACAAACCTGTGGCCAGTTCTCATTCTACCAAAGATCCTTAAAAGAACCTACCTGTCCCCATAGCATCAGGTAGTGCTGGGTGACACTAATTTTTTCCTTTTTGTGTGGACACTAAGTT
>VUYV01000773.1:122522-144385 GCA_008711295.1 Anarhynchus alexandrinus | reverse complement strand
GTTTCCTTAAGGGCAAGCAGTAGAAGAGGTCGTCAGGCAAGTGAGGGGGGATCTGGTCCTCCTGTAACAGGGCAGCAAGAGCTCACTGCCTCTTCTCCTGCTGGTGAACAACCTATAACTGCTTTCAGGGTAATTAGAAGGGGACGCAAGTGAATCGTAGCATTATAGAATGGTTAGATTTGGGAGGCACCTTGAAGATCATCTCATTCTAACTCCCCTGCCATGGGCAGGGACACCTCCCACCACACCAGGTTGCTCCAAGCCCCGTCCAACCTGGCCTTGAACACCTCCAGGGATGGGGCAGCCACAGCTTCTCTGGGCAACCTGGGCCAGGGGCTCACCACCCTCATGGGGAAAAATTTCTTCCTAATATCTCATCTCAATCTCCCCTCTTCCAGTTTGAAGCCATTCCCCTTGGTCCTATCACTACATGCCCCTGTAAAAAGTCCATCTCCAGCTAGTGAAGCATCTGTCACGACCCACTGCTCTCTTTAGGTCCATCAAGAGCTAGGGACACCACCCAGTGATGAATACATGGGTTGAAACATGAACCTTGGGCATCTTCCTCTCTGTGTAGTGGATGGTCAATTTGGCCAAGCAGAAGATGACAGCGAGACAGTCGGGGCCTTGGGTGGGAAGGGGAGGTATAAATGGGTGTGGGAAAGTGCACACAGTCTCAGCAAGAGCTTTTGGAGGTGCTAGAAGAGGTGATGTTGACTGTGCACCTGTGTGCTGATGTCTTCATTCTGGCAGAGGAGGTGCATGTGCTGGGGACCCCTTGATCTTCCCTATGGATGGTTGTCTAGCATGAAATCCCCAGAAATGGTGGAAACAGCTCAGTTTATCTGGCAGTAGGAGGTCTCTACTTTTAGGGGTTGTGATAGTGGAGAGGTGGTGTGGAACAAGATGGTGGATCAAGCATTTGGTCTGTTCCAGAATGGGCTGGGGAAAAGTGCTCTTCTACCATAAAAACTGTCATTGTTCTTTCCTCTCCACTCTGTTTCAAAGAGGAGGATTATAAAGGGGCTGCAACTTGCCTGGCACCTTTGTTTTAAGGGGATTATGAACAGCCCAAGCAACAGCCTTCAACAAAAATTCTGATTAAAATACACTTGGAGATCCATTGACCTAAAAATACAAACCAACAAAAAAAAAAAAAAAAAGAAAGAAAGAAAAAAATCATTCCAGAATACAGGAAGAGAGGGTTTTAAATTTGGGTGCAGGTGATGGGAAATTTGCTTGGCTGATATGCGTCCTTAGCAAAAAAAGTCAGAGTACTGGTGTGAAGTGTCAACTCCTTCCTTTCCTTTCTGGCTCTCATCCCTTCTTGCCCTTTTTGCGCCTTTATAGCAGATTTTACCTATACGGATGGACTGAATTTCCGATCCTTTTTCTTGTGCTTACGAGACTGAGTTTCTTTTATTATGTGCTTGCTGTCCTGATGCACTGAGACTTGTAAGACAAAGCCGGGGGAAGAGGAAAGGGGGGGGGAATGAAGGGTGAGGAAGTAAAACAGCAGTGAGGAGGGATGTGACTCTGATCCAATAGATGGCTGCACTTTTTAATTATCTGATGTCCATCAGCTTGCCTGGAAAGTGAATGGAAAAACCTTTCCAATTTAATAGATATCGCTTGACAGTATCGTACAACTGGAAAAAAAAATAATTTCATTTTCTAGTGAGATTGCTTTGGGTGGACACACTGCCTTCGTAGAGTAATAAAAATGGCATTCAGGTAATTTTTGAGCACGTTCCCTCTGAAGACTGCAGAATTGGACGAGTGGTTGGAGATGGTCCCAGGGACCTCCTTCCGTATATTGTGTTTTCACATACTTCTTAATTTCGGCTATTGTTCTGCTGCTCAGAGCTGTTCCTGTACTGTAGGACTTGGAGTTTACCTGCATGGGAGTAGAAACAAATTCAGGGTCATCGTCTCTTGGCTGTGTTTTTCCTGGGTTTATGCTGTTTAAAGATATCTTTTCCTTTTTCTTTTTTTTTTTTTTTTCCTCCCCCTTCCCCAGGTAGTTTTTAGCTCTGCTCAGGAGTGCCATGCTAAAATACCTTCTTCATAATGCTTCTCGGGAGCACATGTCTGAACTTGAGAATAAAGTGCTTTTTCTTCCAACTTCTTGTTCACCTGTGGCTTAGACTGATCTTTGCGCCTTCATTGCTCAGAAGCACGAACTGGGGACCTGAAGTGCAGGTGACCTCCTCTAAATCAGTGCAGTTTGTTTGCATCTGACCTAGACCCAAGCTGTGAGCTGCTCATGGATGGTTGGCCTTCATGTTCTGAGAGAGATGGTGTAGGTAAAGAGGAGATAGGGTTGTGGGTGCTGTAACATGCAAATTATGTGTAATAAACCCAAAATGTTTATTTCATGATGAACTTGCCCAGCTGGTTCAGATTTTGGGTCTGGACCACTTCTTTTGACCTGTACTCTGCAGTAGTAAACTCACATCTGTCCATACCCAAAGGACATAATGTTCTGATGTCCTCAGACTATATATAGAGATTTTTCCCAGATTGTACAAGTGTCAGGGAAAGCTGTTTTGCATTCGTTCTGATTCTTTAGGGATGCCATGGTAGGTCTGGTGTGAGGCGGTTGTCTCGAGGGGAAAGTGTCATGACATTTTTGCTCCAGTAAAGTTGATGCCAGGGCATGACCAACGCAGAGGCACCAATGATGTTCTGAGTATTTATAGGTCTGTTTTCCACGGAAATGCTGGTTAATAACAGTGACAGCTTGGATCACACTGGAGAATTTGGTAGCTGAATAGTTCCCAAGAGGCTGATAGCGTAAACACATTTAGAAGGAGAGAGATGAGTGGTGTCTGCCAGCCGGGGTCGTCTTCGTAATGCTTGCAATGAAAAACATCACGGGGCACCACTTATCCACCACCAAATGTGTGATGTGTGGAGCTTGGCTCCTCCAAGAGCCACCAGCCCGTTTCTCTTGCAGTAAAAACTCCAAAAAAAGTAACAGACTTGATTATTCCCCCTGTTGTTCTTTTTATTTCTTTTTTTTAATCTCTGTTGGTGATTCTGGAATACAACTCTAAGTCTCAGCAATATCCCTTTAAAACTTCTAGCCAACCTAGGAAAAAGTCATTATTTTTTCCCTCCCCATCTTCCCTGGCTGGCTGGAACAGGGTTTTGAGCAACTCCCTGCTCTATAATTCAGTGGATATTCTCGCGGGGTTTAATTTCATCAGGTCTAGCATCAGTTCCTCACTGAGAGCCTGTCACTGTTTCCATAACAAACCGCAATATTTATGGGCAGCAGATAAATCTGTGAAAGGTTTTCTCGGCGTATGTATGAGCCTTCAAGCAGAGATCTGGGAGGAATTTTATATATTCAGTTGTTTAAGTTACAGCTGGAGGAAAAAGTTATCCGTTTCATATGTGGTTGTTTTTTATTATTGTTTCAATAAAAGTAAAAAATTGCTTGCCCCGTTTCCTTTGAGTTGGAGTGCTTATGATGTGGAATATGGAAATTCATCTGAAAGAAAGTATTTCTGAAGTTGCAGTTAGTTTTCACCAGCAGTTGTTGAAAACTTGAGTTGCCAGTACTTCAAACTTTATTACTGGTCTTGCTATGGGAGTTTTTTGTGATGGGGCCAGCCTGCCCTCTGCAAATATATTAAGCCAAGTGGGAGGTGGCCTGACATTTCCTATAAAAGGCAACTGAGAAAAATAAAATTAAAATAGTCATTCTGGCCACCCTGGGCTGAAGCGACAGCAAATACCGTTAAAGCAACCTGTGCTTTTATGTCAGCGTCCTATTGCGGTTTCATTGGGGTGAACCCAGAGGGTTGACAAAAGGGATAGCTGGAAAATGAATTTCTTTGGGATTGATGACAAACTCTGCTCAGAGTTGTCTCTTAGTCACTCGGTGCCTAGGTAGTGAGCCTCTAGCTGCTCTTAAGGGTTTTAATTGTGTTTGGTGAGTATAGCTAGTGAATAGATTGATGTGGAGGTCTGGTACTTGCTTTCACAAGTTTCAGGTTTGCAGCCGTTCTTAATTTAAAAGAAAATGGTAATCTCAAGGTGTTCTTTTTCTTTTTTCTTCAGATTTTTCCCTCCTTTCTCATTTTTCCCCTTCATCTCCTTTCCTCCTAGAGTAGGATCCTGCTCCAGTCTCAGACCTGCTGAGAGGGGTTATGCAGCAGAGCAACACAAAACTGGCCTGAACTGGGTGGACCCGCTGCAAGCAGGAACTGGGAGGTGGGTTCTGGCCCCAGCTCTGTGTTGTGCATCTTTGAAAAAGACCCTTCCTAAACAAAGGATGTGCAGTCGTGGGGCTGCATCTTGTTACCTCATTTAACAAAGCTGGTTCATTTGGGGTCAGAGAAACTAAAGAGAGGGGGTTATTTCCCTTAGGACTTGGTAGAAGCACTCCAACCTTGGACATAAATGTGTGCTGGGGAAAAAAGGGTTTGTAATTCAGCATGGTGTGACGTGTCAGTCTGGAAGCATATTGACAGCATTGTAATTCAGAGACTTTTACTGCCTGGATTTCCAGCCTGAAATGTGTCCATACGAGGCATGTCCCAGGCAGATGCACCCTCTCTCATTGGAGGTAGATGGTGGCTGTGCAGCAGACCACACAGGGACCGTTGGAGGGAGATACAGGACCATACTGTAGGACATGGTATGAGATTCAACAAGGCCAAGTGCCGTGTCCTGTGCTTGGGTCACACCAACCCCATGGACGCTACAGGCTTGGGGCGGAGTGGCTGGTAAGCTGCTCGGAAGAGAAGGACCTGGGGGTGTTGGTGGACGGATGGCTGAATATGAGCCAGCAGTGTGCCCAGGTGGCCAAGAAGGCCAATGGCATCCTGGCCTGTGTCAGGAATAGTGTGGCCAGCAGGACTTGGAGCAGTGATCATCCCCCTGTACTCGGCACTGGTGAGGCCCCACCTCGAGTAATGTGTTCAGTTTTGGGCCCCTCACTACAAGAAGGACACTGAGGTGTTGGAGCATGTCCAGAGAAGGGCTACAAAGCTGATGAGGGGTCTGGAGGACAAGTCTTATGAGGAACGACTGAGGGACCTGGGGGTGTTCAGCCTGGAGAAGAGGAGGCTGAGGGGAGACCTTATCACCCTCTACAACGACCTGAAAGGAGGGTGTAGCGAGAGGTGGTGGTGGGGGGGGTGGTGTCAGTCTCTTCTCACGAGTAACAGGCGATAGGACATGAGGGGAAACAGCCTCAAGTTGCACCAGGGGACATTTAGATTGGGTATTAGGAGAAATATCTCCACTGAAAGAGTTATCAAACATTGGAACAGGCTGCCCAGGGCAGTGGTGGAGTCACCATCCCTGGAGGTACTTAAAAGACGTGTAGACGTGGTGCTGAGGGACATGGTTTAGTGGTCGTTTTGGTGGTGTTGGGTTGATAGTTGGACTCGATGGTGTTAAAGGTCCCTTCCAACCTAGATGATTCTGTGATCTCTGACAAGCAGCTCAGCCCTTCATCTCTGAGACTGCCCAAGCCTCTCCTGGAAGTGAGATCATGGGCGTGAAAGGGATATCAGCCGCTGCGAATGCACGCATGAATGCTTTGCATTTACTCTCCCCACTTCCAGCCTGTGGCTGGAGGTGATAGAATGGGTTTATTCTGATTTCAACCCACCAAGGTCTGATTTGGGTGTAGGATAATACTCTTATAATCAATAGCCCACACTCTGGACTGTCACTGCTTGATGAGTAATGTTAAGCCAAGCATTTGCATTTGGTGGTTCCTTTCCGCCTAAGTTCCTTATTTGCCTTTCTGGTTGGGTTTGGGATCTGTCTTTGTGCCCTGCTTTTTGCAGTGTTTATTATCCAGGCTATTGTGTGATCAGGAGCTTGTTTCTGCTGGGGAGTTTGGTGGTATCTCAGTACCACTTGAACAACAACTCCATCACTCCTTCCTCTCCCTGGAGCATTACCGATGGGCAGAAAAATAATTATCACCAAAATAGTTTGCCTTACATAGCTTGGCTTGTCTGATGGAGCCTGAGGTGAGGAACTAGTTGACTTTATAGTGGATTTATTAATGTGAAATACAAACAGATCTGGCTCACCAGTTTTCCAAAATCAATGTGTCCTTCAAGGTTTGATCAGGTTCCTTTACACCAGCAGAGTGGTGGTGATGTTGAGCTGATTATTGGGGTAGAGAGGTGCCATTCGTCTCAGAAATATCTCTCCTCTGCCTGGATGTGTCTAACTCAAACGGGTACATTTCAGAAAGTAAATGGATTGATATGAAACAAAACCACCCAGGAGGTTTTGCTAATGAGCTTATTCCTGCCTGGGGAAGCAGGAGCACTATGAAGAGCTGCTGCTCTTTATTGCTGCTTCTGATCTGTCTTTTTGAATAAAGTAAGATAAATAATGGTGTGTTTTCTTTGGTGTTTACCAAAAACCTTTCCAAATTTTCCCCTGGTTTGCCAAGAAGGTCCCCACCCCAGACTGCAAGGTGTTTCCTTAGGTGCTATTGCTGAATCTTCAGCCTCCTCCATAAACTGCGGATTCTTCAGGGCACAGGGAGCTGCTTGGTTTGTTTTCTGACCCGAGACGTGCAGTATTGACGGTGGAGCTGTGTGTTATGCTAATAAACCCTGATTCAGTGCATTTCATTGTGTTTCATTGTGTGAGATGACTAGAATTCATTGAACGATAAAAATTGGTGCTTGGTCCTAAGGTTGGGTATTTTCTTTTTTTTTCCTCTTTCTTTTTTTCTTTTTTTTGTAATCTTGCCTTTCTAAGCAGCCTGGGCTGTGTTTGTGCTTTTTGCCCTAATATTCTGTCTTTCCCCTGGGTGGTTTTTTTTTTAATTGTAATAGAAGCTGTGAATGATGGATCTGATGGGGGCTGGTGAATTAAACGTAGGCCTGGGGTCTGATCCTTGTCTTACCAGTCTTTGGCTTTCAAGGTGTCATTTTAACCTTTCTTCTTCATCTGCTGATGGGGAACGCTGGCCCGATATAAATGAAGTGGTATTTTAACACTGTTGGTGCTCTGAAAACACACATGTGAAGGTGCTGATGTGGTGGTGAGCTGGTTAATGTGTGCGTATGCCATTGCTTGGGGAGCAAAGGTTTCAGTGGCCAAAAAAATGTGCTTTTGCCTTGTATCGAGGCGACGAATATTGAAGTTGTAATTGCCTGTGGACTATACTTTTTACAAGGGCGTGTATTGATAGGACGAGGAGGAATGGCTTCAAACTGGAAGAGGGGAGATTTAGTTTAGGTATCAGGAAGAAATTCTTTACTGTGAGGGTGGTGGGACACTGGCCCAGATTGCCCCGAGAAGCTGTGGCTGCCCCATCCCTGGAGGTGTTCAAGGCCAGGTTGGACGTGGCTTGGAGCAACCTGGTGTGGTGGGAGGTGTCCCTGCCCAGGGCAGGGGGGTTGGAACTGGATGATCTTCAAGGTCNATGATCTTCAAGGTCCCTTCCAACCTAAACCATTCTATGATTCTATATCACCCATGATGAGGTTGGAAAATAAGTTAGGGATGCATGTAACCTGTCTAACCCTCGGTAGGCAATACATATTCATTTCTCTCTGCTTTTTCTTTTTAGCATTTTAAGTAGAATCTGTCTTATTGGATATTTGCATACATACCAGTTCATTAGGATTCTTTGCCTCCTCCTGTAGCGTGAGGCCAAATAATTGGTATAAACTTCTTCCTCCTGGGATGTTGTAATGAAAATGTTTAATACCCTCCTGGCGTACACGAAGTGGGTAGAGGTGGATACAGAGTGGCAAGAAGAGGGGATATTTTCTTTCTCTGAACATGACAGCAATGCAATGACTCTGTGAAGGCTCTTCAAAGGCTGCTGGAGAGTGGAGTGGCTGCAGGAGGATGCTGGTGTATACAGGCACTTGTGTGTGACATGTGGGATACAGCTGCGATTATGTCCTGGAGCAATTTGGACCTGGAGAAACATGTCCTGGACCTGTTGGAGCGGGTCCAGAGGCCCCGGAGATGCTGCGAGGGCTGGAGCCCCTCTGCTGGGAGGACAGGCTGGGAGAGTTGGGGGGGTTCAGCCTGGAGAAGAGAAGGCTCTGGGGAGACCTTATAGCGGCCTTCCAGTCCCTAAAGGGGGCTTATAAGAAGGATGGGGACAAACTTTTTTAGGATGGCCTGTTGCAATAGGACAAAGGGTATTGGCTCTAAATTGAAAGAGGGGAGATTTAGACTAGATATAAGGAAGAAGTTTTTACACAGAGGGTGGTGAGACCCCCTGGCCCAGGTTGCCCAGAGTGGTGGGAGATGCCCCATCCCTGGAAACATTCCAGACCAGGTTGGACGGGGCTCTGAGCAACCTGATCTAGTTGAAGACGTCCCTGCTCATGGCAGGGTGGGTGGACTAGGTGACGTTTAAAGGTCCCTTCCCACCCAAATCAATTATGTGAATTCTTCAGGCTTGATGTCTTCGCACTGAGACCAAATGCCCCCTGGAGAGATGCTGTGGTTGAACATGCATTGCTCTCCTCCAATATAGGGATCAGCGCATAAACGTCTCTATGAAGAAGCCAGGCTGAATTATTTAGTTATTCCTTTCTTGCTTTCCTAGAAACTTTTGCAAAATTAAAGGAAGCACTTTTTGCCACTCCAGGAAACAAAACTTCCCTGTGCTGAACTTGTTCCTTAAAAGCAGACCTATGTGAGAGCATCTCAGCAGTTACAGCTGATGAAGTGACTATCTGTCTCCCTCTTTCACATCGGTCGAAGCATGTATTTTTGGGTATTTTTTTTCTAGCCCGGATTTGCCAGGTAAGGATTTGGATTGGAGATTCTGGTTGGGAGCAGGGTGTCTGGTGCATGGGCTGCACCAAGCTCAAGGCTTAGTCTGAAGCTCCGGGAGGCAGATGTTCCCTGGAGGCGAAGGCATCTTGTGACTCCACTTGCAAATCCACACCAGTCTTGGAGAACGGGATGCTCTCGTTGTATTTCTTGTCTCTGGCAAAACGCAAGCGCTCGTGTCTAAATTACAGAGTCCCTGATTGCCAGAGCCTGTCCTCATTGACATTTCAATTGCAAATTTCTGCCAGCTTTCTGCCTGCTCGAGCAGGGTCTGGGAGGGAAGCTCTGGCTGAGGCTACCTGTAGTTGTCCTGGTTCAAACCTTCCTTTTGCTGAGTTTTTTTGACCGGTTCTGCATCCATACAGCATGTTTCTTTTTCAGTTTTGCCCCTGGTGTTGCATCCTCCTGGTGCTTCAGCAATTTTGGTGTGAAACAAGTTGGGAGGATGCTCTCTCTTTTTTTTGATCTTGGACCATTGCTGAAGGGATCTGTGTGTCGGATCATGGCAAGAGGGAACGCTCGTCTGTGCTGATGCTGGACACGTTTTTGTCCCTGGCTGCATTGACCTGACAGAGTGCTTTAAGGTATTAAGTCAGCTGACAGCTGGAGCTAAACAATTATATTTTGCAACAGGGCTCAGGTTTAGCGGAGTTCTCTGCCCTCCCTGTCTAGGTGTGATTCATGAGATAATTCACTCCCTGTGCTGCTGAATTATTTTCCTTATCAATTATCACTTGTTCTCCAGCCTGTCATTACACGCGGTTGGAAGTGCTGCTGTCAGCATGGATGATGGGATCTGGGCACGCTGGCTTCCCCAGGGGAATGTGTTTGCCTCCGAGACTGCCAGCAGTGATGGATGGGTTCGCCTCAAGTCGGGTGTAGGCTAGAAATGCTCCTGCCACCTCCTTCAAAATGATGCTGGGCAGGCGCGTGAAACCTGATGGATGGTGGCAATCTGTCACTGCAGGTGTCGGGGTGATGCGGTTTGCAGCAGCCCACAATGGATGCTGGAGCAAATTGCTTGGTTGCTTTTCTGTGACCTTTCAGGGCTCATGAGATGCTCTCCGTCCCGTTTTGTTCTCGGGGGGTACCTGACTCGCACCCCTTCTGCTTCTGGAGAGCTATCTTGTAAAGCACTACAGGACATCTTTGGAGATGAAGACCTGTCTTCCTCTCCTCCCTTCACTCCCTCTGACTTGTCTGCAAATGAAGAATCATTGTCTTACCATTAAGATGCTGCTTTTAAGGGTGTTGCTCTACCTTTGCTTTAATAAACGACTCCCATCAGCAACACTGGATATCATACCGGTGGGGGAATTTTGGAAACATCTGCTGGTGTTTGCACATTAGCTGGTTTATGAGCAGTTAGCGCTAAAACTGCTTTATGAGAGGCCAGCACTCAACTTCTTATTAGTCCAGTGCCTCTGTGGCTTGAAAACAAATTAAATCGGAGATTTTCAACACTTGCAACCAATGTTTAAAGCTATTAGAGAGTTAGAAGAGGCTGAAATGACTGCTAAAGCCCCCGTTATAATCGTTACCACTGATTGAAGTGTTTTTCAGAGGTGCCTTGTAATGCTGTACGTAAGTGCTTGGTAAAGCAAACAAAAAGTGATGATGTGCTGTAATGGTTTTTGAAGCAGCTTCTGGACTTTCCTCCTCCAGAAGGGCTGCAGTGAAGCTGGGAGGGCGAGCGTGGTCCAGGGAAAAAGGTCTCCCAGCCCTGATGCAGATGCTTGGTGTCCTCTGGAGGGATGGCCATGGATGAGGGGACAGTGTCCGTGCTGGGAGCAATCCCTTTGAAGCTTCCAGAGGATTTGAGGTCAGATAAAGCAATAGGGGGGAAAAGAAAGGTTCCAGCTTCTCCATTTCTGAAGTGCTTCCAGCAACACGGGCTTGGTGAACATCTAATGTTGTCCTGAATGAGCTCTTATTTTTTTTTTCCTTCCTTGACAGTAAAATCACACGTGTTGCTTTGTTTTTTATTTAATTAGTGCACACTTCTTTCCCTCCCTTCTTCCCTATTCTCTTTGTCTCCCTCTTTCTGTGATCTCTCTCTCTTTTTTTTTTTTTTTTTTTTTTTTTTTTTTTTTTTTTTTTGTAAGGAGAGAAATAGCCAAAAAATCTCTCTCCTGAGAGCTGCAATACAAGTAGCATCAGGCCGTTCAAATGAAAACTCCTTTTAACTCAGATATCTCATTTGCACTAGGGCTCGCTGGGGACAATGAGTTCTTGTACTCTTGTTCCTGATGATGCTGATTTTAAGACACCGCCAGACTAAGAAAGAGATTGTTTTTCCCTTGCTTTGAGATCTATAAAGAAAAGAGCTAGGTGACATTCACGGCACTTCTCGGAAACAGGCAGAGCGTGTTCCTTTCTGCTGGGCAGTGCTATTCATATTTTTNCAGGCCCAGCTTGCTCAGATGCTGCTGGGCAGTAGGTGTTAAAATTGAGTGGAAACTCCTGGAGAAGAATAGAAGAAAAAATTACATGCTGTCATTGTTTCTTTTCCATATGTTTGTGTCCTCCTTGGAGCAAGTTAAAACCTACCTGAGCTCTGCAGCTCCAGTTTCTCCTCTCTCTACTGATCTGCAGTGCCCCATGTAGCTCCTTCTCCATGCTGAAGGCAGATGCTGATAACAGCATAAAAACCCAGAGGAAAGCCAAGAATTTAGCAAATACAGCTCGAGGGGTACAAGTGAATTGAAGTGATTAATACGCCGTTAGACTTCTATTGGTATTAGGCGTCCTGAGCTCTTGCGCACATGAAGCTGGAGGGCACAGAGGTTGGGGGGTTCCTGGTGAGGGCTGTGCTGTTGCAGAAAATGTAGACTGGGCGGGGGGGGGAGGGCTGGCTTTGGCCAGCTGGACGTTTGGCAAGAAGATAGGGTCGGATGTAGCTGTGCCAAATTGGGGCTGTTTCATGACCCTGGGGTAGCGACGAGTCCAGCTGTTGTATTTATTATAGGGTGAACATTGCCACCCCCATCACTTCCAGGCTTGTCTGTGCAGCTGCTGTTTGTGCCCAAATTTAATTATAGCGGCGATATCGAAAGATGAGCGCGTCCCTCCTTGTGATGCCACCCCCAAACCAGCGCCCGCAGAGGGAATTCCCTTTTTTCCTCCTGCTAAACCTGTGACTGCCAGTTGAGAAGTGCTTTTGTTTCCCATGCGGGTGACCCGTGAGAGTGAACCGATCCATCGCTGGGTGCGGAGAGGTCAAGGGCGCGCGGTGTCCCGTGTCACCTGCGATCTGATCTGGCACGTTTGGAAGGCTGCGCTTGCCAGAAGAGCCTCGGAGGTTTCAAAAGGGATGGGGGAGGCGAGGTCTGTGTGCTGAAACGCTTGTATGGGGAATAAAAAGCTCATAAAAACAAGGCTGACCACCCGGCAGAGTGGAGTATCAAGTTAATTTTGCGAGTGTCAGTTGAACCTTTTAAAATCACCTCTTCTCCATGCTGGAATGGATGAGATGAGAGAAAGTGGCAACAAAATGGCACATTTAAGGGAATCTTTGAAAAGGAGAGGGATTCAGGCTCAGGAGAGGACTCTAGGCATGGAGCTGAAAGGAAAAATTTGCAAGTGATGGTCTTCAAAATTATGTCTCTCCTGTAGATGGAGGAGGCCTTCAAGATGCAAGATCAGCAGATACCTTTAATGCCATCCAGTTATCTCTGCAAAGTTAGTTCCTGGGTGAGAAATGGGTATCCTTTGATGGATGGGAATGATGATGGCTTTGTAACGGAGGCCTTGATCTTGGTGGGTTCCTCTACGTCCTTCTACAAACACCCTGTGGTTTGGGCTGGTTTAGAGGCTGCTGGGACTGTTTGGAGGGTTATGAGAGGTGTGTCTGGTTTGGGACTGCCTGCAGTACCTATAGTCTTTGGTGCCATATGGCTGCTTATGAACATATATCGAGGAATTGTAGTATGTTGCCTATTTCTTGGGTGTCTGAGGTGTGTCCCCCTGTCCAAGGAGGAGGCTGGGGCCACATGCGTGGATGGAGAGCCCAGGGTCTGACCCGGCATGAGAAAATGGGAGCGTTGCACAATGTACCCTGCCCCTGGAGCTAGCTGGGAATCGTTATCTCCTTTATAAAGGAAGAAGGTTGTTTTTTTGGAGAGCTTTGGAGCCCCAGGGAGCTCAGGGATGGATGGGTTTGCAAAACCAGCTCTGAAAACGTACTGGTTTCTTTATTTAACTGAAAGCTGCTGCTTTTTGCTGTGATGATGATAACTCTGCAACCACATGTGCAAGAGGAAAACTGAATTTCTTCCTTTGCCTGTCAGATACAGTGGCCTTTACTTCACACATCAGACATGGGGCTGGATGGACGATACTAAAGTTTTTGTCCCATTCTGTTCGTAGGATAACATGGTCTTGGCATGCAACTGTGCAAAACGCATCTCCTGGGCTGGTGCACGATAATATCTGGGTAAAAGCTGTGCTTTTTTCCAGCCTTCACGTGAACAGGGATCCAGTGTTGTCCCAGCCCATGACGGCTGGGCTCAAAAATCCCAGGCTTAAATAGGGTCTATTTTGGGCTGTTCTCTAGATCCTGGCCCTGCCTATCCCATGTCTTCTGCCAAACAGGCTTATGCTCAGTAATGTGTTGACTGACATAAAAAACCGGCTGAATGGCTGTGCCCAGAGAGTGATGGTGAATCGAGTTAAATCCAGTTGGTATCCTGTCACAAGTGGTGTTCCCCAGGGCTCGGTGCTGGGGCCAATTCTCTTTAATATCTTTATCAATGATCTGGATGAGGGGATTGAATGCACCTGCAGTAAGTTCGCAGATGACACTAAGCTAGGCGGGCGTGTTGATCTGCTTGAGGGTAGGATGGCTCTGCAGAGGGATCTGGACAGGCTGGACCGATGGGCCGAGGCCAATGGTGTGAGATTCAACAAGGCCAAGTGCCGGGTCCTGCGCCTGGGTCACAACAACCCCATGCAGTGCTACAGGCTTGGGGTGGAGTGGCTTGAAAGGTGCCCAGCAGAAGAGGACCTGGAGGTGTTGGTGGATGGCCGGCTGAATACAAGCCAGCAGTGTGCCCAGGTGGCCAAGAAGGCCAATGGCATCCTGGCCTGTGTCAGGAATAGTGTGGCCAGCAGGACTAGGGCAGTGCTTGTCCCCCTGTACTCGGCACTGGTGAGGCCCCACCTCGAGTGCTGTGTTCAGTTTTGGGCCCCTCACTACAAGAAGGGCATTGAGGTGTTGGAGCATGTCCAGAGAAGGGCTACAGAGTTGGTGAGGGGTCTGGAGGACAAGTCTGATGAGGAGCAGCTGAGGGAACTGGGGGTGTTCAGCCTGGAGAAGAGGAGGCTGAGGGGAGACCTTATCAACCTCTACAACTACCTGAAAGGAGGTTGTGAAGAGGTGGGGGCTGACCTCTTCTCCCTGGTGACAAGTGATGGGACGAGAGGAAATGGGTTCAAGTTGTGCCAGGGGAGGTTTAGATTGGCTATTAGGAAACATTATTTACTGAAACGGTTATTAAACATTGGAAGAGGCTGCCCAGGTAGGTGGTGGATTCACCATCCCTGGAGGTGTTTAAAAAAAGGGTGGACGTGGTAACTGGGAACATGGTTTAGAAGTGGTTTTGTCAGGGTAGGTTAATGGTTGGATTTCCAACCTCAGCAATTCTATGATTCTATGACATATGTTTTGGTAGCTTAAAGCTCTGGCTTTTCTGGAGAAGGGCCAATGAGCATCACGAAAACACTGCTATTAGCTGCGCTGTGCTGGCAGCTGGGGTCCTGTCCTTGGCTCCTGCTTTTGCCACTAATCTTGTCTTCAAAGGGGACGTGCCTGCTGCTTTTCTGCAGCGTCTTGGTGATGAGCCTCAATGCGTACTTACCTTTATACATGCAGCCTGCCCCTATTTTAGTTGTAAGGGGATGGGTCTAGAGTCTGCTTTTTTTTCTTTTCCCCTCCTTCATTCCTCTTTCTTTTACCAAACTGCTCCTTTTCTGTAGTCTCTATGCTCTGGAGGAAAGCATGAATGAGACGAGAGATCCTGAAGCCTTTACAGACCAGCTTCTCCAGCTTCTTACCTGGTGGGAGGCCAAGGCTTTTGGAAGTGCAGCTTTCACACCCTTTGGTGTTAGTTCTGAGGATCCCTGCTTTTCCCATGTATCCAGTGTCACTCTTTGACTGCACAGAAGCTGATCTGCCCGGCCTGTGAGGAAACCCTTGAAGTAAAAAGATTCGAGATAAAAGGCTCCCAATCAACGTTTTTTACCCTTAGGGATTTATGAAGGTGAAAATCTAGGAAAGAATATACCAAATTTGCTGCTTTTTGGGTACTGTCTCATTCTGCAAAAGCACTTCTGTGCTCTGCCTGGTTTATTCGTTTTGGGGTGTTTTAGCTTAGCAGGGTGGTTTGGGGTTAGCAAAGAGCAGTCTCTATCAAGGTGCACGCTGGCCGGTGTGGTGTTTGGGAAGAAGGCACGGCGCAAAGGGTCCTGGTGCTCTTTTGGGCACTTTTTGGCTTTTCACTATATAGATACTTCTCCCTCTCCTGATGTTGTAAGACTTCTAGGATGTCTCAGCTGAGCAGCACCATTAAGTAGCTCACTGCTCCATACAGACCTTGCCTAACAAAGGACAGCAAGGCATCAGCCATGTATCACAGAGAATCCCAGACTGGTCAGGGTTGGAAGGGACCTCTGGAACTCACCCAGTCCAACCACCTGCCAGAGCAGGGGCACCTCCAGCAGTGGCACAGGACAGTGTCCAGGCGGATTTGGAATGGCTCCAGAGTGGGAGACTCCCCCACCTCTCTGGGCAGCCTGTGCCAGTGCTCTGCCACCCTCAAAGTAAAGAAGTTCCTCCTCGTGTTGGGATGGAACTTCTTATGTTCAAGTTTGTGCCCGTTCCCTCTTGTCCTGTTACTGGGCACCACTGAAAAAAGACTGTTCCCATCCCCCTGGCACCCTCCCTTGAAGTATTTATCAGCATTGATAAGATCCCCCCTCAGTCTTCTCTTCTCCAGACTGAAAAGCCCCAAGTCCCTCAGCCTTTCATCATAAGAAAGATGCTCCTGTCCCCTCATCTCTGTAGCTCTCTGCTGGACCCTCTCCAGCAGTTCCCTGTCCTTCTTGAACCAGGTATGCCACAAAGGTTATGGGGGCAAGTTTTTCATCATGCACGGGCTGTCTTCTCTATTAACCTCTCAAAAGACAGGACAGTAATGTTATTTTCCAGATGAGTTGAGCAGTGGTGAATGACTCAACCCTTCAAAGTCCAACCCTAGGATCATTTGGCTGAAGAGAAGTGTAGGAGGAACCTGTGGTAGGTTATGCTCCCGAGTTGTCTGGGTGTAGGCTTGGTTGGCCATGCCAACAGCATCTGCTGTAACACAATGAAATGTACTCTGGATACCAGATTGGAGACTGGGGAATATAAGTTTCTCACCATAGCGTGGCACAAGATGACAATGTTTTCAAGGATTGGTGCTAAAATTAGACCCTCATGCTGCAAGGACACTGGGGCATTCCCAAAAGTCTGAAATTACATCCTAATCTAAGGTAACCCACGGTTCCTATTGGCTTGGGGACGACGTTAAGAGGATGTTAGGATGCTTGCTTGCTTCTGAAAAGTAGGTTGCTGCTTCTGTGGGTTTGGATGATGGTTTCACTTCCATACGCGAAAATGGCTTCTACTGTTCCCACTTCTGTGCTATGGGGTAAAACTTCCCTTGGAGGAGACGCTAAGTAAAAGTTGCATTAATACACAGCTTTAAAGAAGAATCCCAGCCCTTATTTAGGTCTTTTTTCCCCCCTCCCTCTCCTAGTTGTCTAGGGAGAAAGATGTAGTCTTTGAGCCTAACCTTATTAAAAAAAATGTGTTTTGCAATTTCTTGGCTGGATATGAGTAAATGGGTTCCCAGTGTCAAGGGGGGAGAAAAGTCAAAAGTCCTGATCTCGGTAACAGGGACAAACATAAGAGGCAAGTAGCCTGAGTTTACTGGGATTTTCATTCTGTATTGGGCAAATCACGGTTGCAGAACTGCTGCTTTTTGTATATGGCTTATCTTAATGGTATACCAGTTACAGTCATTGGTTGGACAACCCTGTATTAGATCGGGCTGGGCAAATGACTCGTTGCAGACTGGGGCTAGATGTCTGGAAGACAAGAAGAGAATTAGAGGTGTGCCAACGTCTTTGTTTAAAACCACAAGCGCAAACACACCTGTGTCCAGTTGGTGGCACGTATTCACTGGAAACACTTGTCCGCAGCCCGCCTTGATGCCGGGCCAAATCGGGGTGGTCTAAATATGCAGAGAGGTGCAAAGACACCTGCGAAAACAGAGGTGAGCCCGAATAAAAAGAGTGCCCTTGACTTGTCGTCATGCACCCAGTGCTGCTGCTGCTGGGCGGATTGACACGCAACCTGCTGGAGCACCTGGATGAAGGTGCACTTAAAATAATCCGGCGGCCTTCTGAGTCAGGGGCAGTAAAGCGTTGCAAAGAATAATTCATCTGATGAAGACCAAAAATCCTTTCCATTTTGAAGTAGGGGTCATGGCAGTTTAACAAATGCATTAAGGCAGCGGTAGTAAGTGCACCTGTAACTGCAAATCACTGCGGTGCATTTTAGTCTCCAATAGTGCTGCTTTATTCTGTGATGGGTCAAAATTGAGCACATTAGGGAAAGTCCAGAAATGGCTTGCGAGCCTCTTAACTCCGGATGTAGCTGGTCAAAATGCAAAGCGCTGGTGTGGTTTTTACCTTCTAATTGGAAATGGATTCTTGTGTAGCATCCTGCATTCTGTCCTCTCCCTCCCCAGGTCTTGGGTAGAGCGGGGGAAATGCAGATAAATATCCGGAAATATTTTGGTTTTGAGAGTTGCTGGAGAGAAATGTTTAGACACAAACTCATCATGATAAAGTAGCTATGTATTCTTCTTGCCTTTTGAATATTTTGTGCAATAACAGTCATGCTACCAACTCTGCAAAAGTAAACTAAGTGCACCCCAAGTTCAGAGAAAAGAAAACAACATGCAAAGAATACTTTACTGTGGGGCTGTAGGAAATACCTGCTTTGAAAAAGGGGCTTGAGAGCTTGGAGTTTTGTTTTCCAACCCTACCACTGAGTTTGTTGCATTTTTATATTTACTTTTTTTTTTTTTAAGAATTACTATTCCTGGAAACAGAACTTTGCCTTTGCATAGCGTTGAGAGGACGAGCCGTTGCCCATCCTCCTGGAGAGCACTGTAGGATGGGTTGACCTCTTCTCTTTAAAATTGAGGGCTTACACTCTCTTACCTGGGTGGTCAGAGACAAAAGATAAGCAGGAAGGAATTAGTAAGTGGAGAAAAAATAACTATGTGGGCGTTCTTTGGGGAAAAGATCATTGGACAAACGTACTGGCAGGTTTTTGGACTGTGGGCTGGCTCGTGGGGTTGTGATGAAATGCTTTTTGCGTGTCTTCTGAATTGGTGAAAAGGAGGCTTTGAGCTTAGTAATTCATGTATCAACATCTTGAGCTTTGTTTAAACACTTTTGTCTATGATCATAGCGCTGGCTTGAAATAGGATTATGGTTTGTTTTTCTTGGCTTCCCGAAATTTTGCTTAAGGAGGACTTTAGCTCTATTATTAAGCCATATTTACTGTGTAAGGACACTAACACCGATGATGAAAGCTTGTGAAATAATTCATGTGCTTCTTGTGTGTTTGGCTACTGCTTTCTATTTGTTATAGCTTTCTACAGCGGATTTGCTTTCATATAATTTGGTGGGAGGAGGGTTATATACATATGAATCTAATTATTTTAAATGCTGGGGAAGGAGTCCTCCATAGCTGCGTGCTCTGTCATTCCTGTCTGCAAAATTGCAGCTATTTATCCTCCTCGGGGTCCTGTTGCAGTCAAATTCCAGATGTCAGAGTTTGCTGGGTTTTAAAAATGATTTTAATTTTCTCAGAGGTCTAGAGAGGGTGTCAGGATTGATTTGCTGTCCGTGAATAGAGACTTTACTTTTGCGGGCTCTGAGCTTGAAAGGCAACTTCGGGCCCACTGTGTATCTTTTCGTAGGCTCTGGGAATATTGAAAACCAAATTATCCAGATCAGTCTCTTCTTGAAAATGTTACTTTTCCTGCAGAGACATCGAGAAGGCTTGCGGGGAAAATGCACTAGGTTGGGTTATCTTGATGCAACTGCTTGTGCCTACAAACTGTACCTACTGCTGTTGGCTTGGAGCTAAACAAGTGTGGGCATCCTGCGATGGGCTTGATGTGAGAAGCAAATATTTTTAATCGTTTTCGGGGCTCACAAACAGCGTTGTGCCTTTTACAAGCAGAGAGATGTCCGAGTTGTGGACTTCTGGAAAAATTCAAGATTTAACCTCTTGTTTCTCTGCCCCAGTTCAGACTGCACTCGGGGGCAAAAAGAAAATATAGATGGAGCAGAGACCTGCTTGGCTGTTGAGTGAAGTTGTTGATTGTTAACGATTCCTCTGGAAGAGCTTTCCTGGCATTGGTTTCTAGGGAAAATTGTTTTAGGGCATGTTTTTATGAATCCCTTCATCTCATGTAATTCTTCCTTTCTACTTGGTCCTAAAGCTGACTGCGCTCGTTAAAGAAAAAGTAATTTTTCCGGCTGGGAATGAATCCTGACAGTACGTGGTCCTTCCCATTTGTGGATGATGAGGAGATACGAAGTGTGAAGGGGTCAGGTTGCATTTTTGGGTGGTTTGCTGGACTTTCTCGCTGCAGGCACCACCTTTTTCATGGCTGTTGAGCGGCATTTCTTCTTCGTGGCTGGAGGCAGGCGCGACCTCCTTTCACAAACCCATGAAACGGGGAAAGAAAGGATAAGATCTTCTGCAGAAAGCAAGGCGAGTTCACACATCGAGGACTTGCACGTGATCCAAGGAAAATATCATTAAGGTATTGCTCCAGGCCAGTCTTGGAGGAGATCACGGTTCAGCATTTTACCGGCACACTGGTTTTCCCTTGCCTTGCTCGGTGTACGGGGATGTTCAATACAGTTGTTTTCAAGATGCTCTTATTACTTATTGGCTGCTATTTGAACCTCGATACAGATCTATCGATTTCCTTTGGCCTTTCTGTGACTTTCCCTCTGGAGGATCTGATGACAGTTCATCCTCGGAAAAGGCTGAATTGTTTTCTTTGAATATGTTACGCTAAAAAAAAACCCAAAACCCTACGGTTGAAGAGTACAAAACTGGGCTAGGGCAGGCACCCAGGGTGGTGGGAAATTAGATAAACTGAATTCTGGGGGGGGGCTTGTAAAAGGTGGACAGGTTACGGACTAAGCAAGCGGTAAATCTCCTTCCAGTGTCTGCCAGGTGTTCAAACACTGTCATATGTCCTCAGAAGACAAATAAAGCTGTGTCTCTGCCCCAGTGGACAACTTTGAGGGGGGGAAAATTCTAGATTCAGGGGAGTCCCTCTGGCTGTTACAGTTGCTTTTTATTATTATTTATTTTTTTTTATTTTCTACCATGGGTACTTTCAAGGCTAAAAAGCAGCTTTGCTGGTGCATTTGTCATGTTCTGGTCAGCAAACTAGAGCCGTAATGAAAAGCCTTCAAACACGTATCTTCAGGCCTGTGGTTTTCACATCTGTCTGTCCCTGGCAGCGGTGGCCGCACAGACCTCAGCTGAGGAGCAAGGCTGCTGCAACTTTTCAAAGTTTGGAAGCTGCGAAGGCTTGCAGTGTGCTCTGGCTGGTCAAATAGTCCCAATGTCTGGGTAACATGAACCACAGTCGGGATTGTGGGAAGCTGTAGACACCACAAGTGGGTTTACAAGAGATATGTGGAAGGGGAAATGGAAACCCTATATCCTGCATGAAGACCCGAGTCTTGGCAGATGCTGGTGCAACCCTGGGGAAGAAGAGGGTGGAAACTACAGTAGGTTTGCCCCTCCTTGCTTACTTTTCCCTTCCATATAATTTTTTGAATCATTAGACATCTTGCTGTAATCAAACAAACACGTCTATGCAACTTCCAGCACCTATTCCGGTCTAGCCCGTTGAGACAGGTTTGCTCCTTCAAAGAGCCCAATAAAATCAGTATTTGCTAAGGCAAAATTTTGTGGTTTTTTTTTTTTTTNATGCTCATGCTACAGAATTCTTATCGTAAAATTAAAGCGAATCCTAAATGTAATAAAGAATAAAAGAAGGGAGGTGCCACGTATTACTATGTATGACATTATGGTAATTATGCTTCCAAAGCTGGTTTTTAATTTGTACCCTGCTAGAGCTGTTGACTGTAATTTATAATCCAATAAACCTATAGGTTGTTGCTCAAGGCAGGCAGGCATGTTAGAGCAGGCCAAACCTAATAATTTAGAAGCAGTTTAGTGAGCTCAATAGCATCTGCGGTGCAATTGCTTTTATGGGCTGGTTTATCCCATTTGGCACTACCTTGTCTTGTTCCTAGCGTGCTGCTGCATTCCGAATTTATTGCCGCAACCCAAGAATAGCTTGTGTAATTTCTCTTGATGGGGGGAAATCACGTGGTGGCGTGACGTGCTTTCCAACATCTCCGTGCTGGAGAGACATGACTCCGAGGGGAGACCCTTAGGAATAGGTGTGAGATGACAGCGATGAAAGGGATGCTTGATGCACTCTTCCGAGTGGGCTTATTTCTGCCCCGATTTATAGCTTTTGTAGATCCTTTTGCTCTGTAAGCTTGTGGGCTGGCAGAGCAGAACTTCCTTCATTGCTCTTGAACGCTTTCTGGGAAGCAGCGTGGTGGAAGAAGTTCCTGGGAATTTTTATGTTAAAGTGAGACAAAAGTAAGACAGAAGTCCTTGTGCTCCATAAGCACGGCCGAAGCTTTTGGTCAACCTGACCGCATAGCTCTAATATCAGTTGAGAGTCTGGAGATGGTCAAGGTGCTTGTGTTATTCAGAATCCAGTGCAGTGAAGATGTCTGCATTACATTTGAGGAATACAGCCCTTGAATGATCTGAAATACAGAGAAGGATGGGACTAGTTTGGCTGAGCCTTGATGAACAAAGGCATGAACCTTGCTCTAAAGTCACGTCCTGTTGCTTTCAAAGCTGGTTGGGGATGCTTAGCCCTTGCAAACAT
>VUYV01000773.1:82520-120356 GCA_008711295.1 Anarhynchus alexandrinus | reverse complement strand
TTGTTGTTTTTTTTTTTTTTTTCCTGGATCAGCTTGGTTTGGGTTGTAGCAAGAAGAGTTGGTGTGTTTCAGTGAAATTTGGCTATGCTCCTGAGTTGTTGTTTGGAGAAGTTTCTCCCCTTGCTCTCCTGTCTTCTCCATCAACCAGCTGAATGGGTTGGTGGAGATACATCCCTGGATCTCGATCTGAGCCGTCATCACTCCCTTATTTATCATCATGCAGGGTGGATCTTTTGCCTCCTGCTTCTGTATATCCCCCTGCGTAGATGAGTAAATGTTCTGGTTTGTGGGGTATTTTCTTAGCCAGTAGAGGAGGATGCTTTGTTTAAAAGCTGTTGGAGAGAGATGCTCATGCTACAGAATTCTTATCGTAAAATTAAAGCGAATCCTAAATGTAATAAAGAATAAAAGAAGGGAGGTGCCACGTATTACTATGTATGACATTATGGTAATTATGCTTCCAAAGCTGGTTTTTAATTTGTACCCTGCTAGAGCTGTTGACTGTAATTTATAATCCAATAAACCTATAGGTTGTTGCTCAAGGCAGGCAGGCATGTTAGAGCAGGCCAAACCTAATAATTTAGAAGCAGTTTAGTGAGCTCAATAGCATCTGCGGTGCAATTGCTTTTATGGGCTGGTTTATCCCATTTGGCACTACCTTGTCTTGTTCCTAGCGTGCTGCTGCATTCCGAATTTATTGCCGCAACCCAAGAATAGCTTGTGTAATTTCTCTTGATGGGGGGAAATCACGTGGTGGCGTGACGTGCTTTCCAACATCTCCGTGCTGGAGAGACATGACTCCGAGGGGAGACCCTTAGGAATAGGTGTGAGATGACAGCGATGAAAGGGATGCTTGATGCACTCTTCCGAGTGGGCTTATTTCTGCCCCGATTTATAGCTTTTGTAGATCCTTTTGCTCTGTAAGCTTGTGGGCTGGCAGAGCAGAACTTCCTTCGTTGCTCTTGAACGCTTTCTGGGATGCAGCGTGGTAGAAGAAGCTCCTGGGAATTTTTATGTTAAAGTGAGAGAAAAGTAAGACAGAAGTCCTTGTGCTCCATAAGCATGGCCGAAGCTTTTGGTCACCCTGACCGCGTAGCTCTAATATCAGTTGAGAGTCTGGAGATGGTCAAGGTGCTTGTGTTGTTCAGAATCCAGTGCAGTGAAGATGTCTGCATTATGCTTGAGGAATACAGCCCTTGAACGATCTGAAATACAGAGAAGGGTGGGACTAGTTTGGCTGAGCCTTGATGAACAAAGGCATGAACCTTGCTCCAAAATCACGTCCTGTTGCTTTCAAAGCTGGTTGGGGATGCTTAGCCCTTGCAAACATGCTTTCTGCAGAGTATCTGCATGAGTCCTGCGTATCCCAAGTCCATAGCTGGTGCAGGGATGGTGGGTTTTTTTAGAGGTTGCTTTGCCCCAAATGAAAGTGCTCTCTCTCCTTTTTTAGCAACTATTTAGAGACTCTAATGTAGGAAACCTCCCAAGCGATGGTTGGTTTTGGTATATACATAGTAGTGTTTGAAAGGGTGATGCCGAAATACTTGCAAGAAAGATGGGCTTACGCTGAGCCCTTCCTAATCCATCTAAGGGACGTGCCATCTCAGCTGGAAGATTTCACATGTAACTGTGTGCCTTGACCTCCCTGCGTACCAGGGTGGAGTAGTGGGGTGCTCAACTCTTTACTCCACCAGTGCAAGCAACGGGTTAAAGAAGAAATCCCCTTATTTTTTGCGATGTCAAGTCCTGTGACAAAGCAGAGGAGATGTGATTTCATTCAGTACTGACTTGTATACTCCATTTATTACCCAAGCATATGCATAAAGCTTTTTTTGTGTACCACAGAAATTAGTTTCGATAAGGTGGAGTTTGTGTTTTGTTTTGTTTTTTTTTTAAATACCTGCGAGCAGAAAACTGAGTTCAACCTTCTTCTCCAAAATATTGCGTGATTCTGACATGTTTATTTTATAGTCTTTCTTGCATGACCCCAGGCAGCTACCGCATCTGTCTTGCGGTTTCCTACATGTACATCTGCTGTGTGAAATGGTGATCACTGGGGAACACTGCGTGCTAATAACTCAGTTTTGCAGACAGCATTAAGCATATCAAGAATAAAAAGATTTGGCCACAAGAATAAATCTACCAGTTCCTCTGACGTCCAAATTGTTCACTGGAGACCACCTAATGCAGGCAATGTGCAAGGAGAGAGCTTCAGTCTGCCTAATGAGCACAACCCAAACTTCAGGAGAAGAGTTGCATGACCACCGCCTGCGAGGAGAAAGCACTGGGGCACCGTCTTCCCAGCCGTGCAAACGACTGCTGAAAAAATACTTTGAGTGAAGAGTCAATCGGCGCTGAGCAGAACTGAGTGTGAAATTGGTCTGGGCTGGGTCTGGTCTGAAAACTGAATTAACCCATGGGCTTTGGCTGAGAGGCGAGTGAATTTGGCTCATAGTTTCTCATTCATAGAATCGTTATCGTTGGAAGAGACCTTTAAGATCACCAAGTCCAACTGTTAACCTAACGCTGCCAAGTTACCACTAAACCATGTCCCTCAGCACCACGTCTACATGTCTTTTAAGTGCCTCCAGGGGTGGTGACTCCACCACTTCCTTGGGCAGCCTGTTCCAATGTTTGATAACCCTTTTGGTGAAGAACTTTTTCCTAATATCCAATTTAAACATCCTCTGGTGCAACTTGAGGCCGTTTCCTCTTGTCTGTTCATGCAACCTATGCCTTTGGGTATTTCCAAATGGAGAGAGATCTTTCCATTCCCTTGTTGGATTTTTTCAGGCATGGATGTATCAAGCCAAAGGGAGGTGTTGTACTCCAGGATGTACCCAAGAACATGATATGAATCACGTAAGGGACCAACAAGCTCGACCTGCTCATTTAAAGGGTCCAGCATCTGATATATTGGAGGCTTGGCTAAACTGGTTGTTTTAGCGCCTGTCTCTGGCAAGAGTTCTCTTGCTGGAAATACCAACATCCCTATGCAGATCTCCCTGTGGCTTCCTAATTTGAGGTTTGGGGGTGTCACGTTCCACCTTTTTCCTGTCTCTCGCCTCCTGCAAGCTCAACTGTAAATCAGGTTGGGCTGTGGTCCCAGCCTGCTTCCAGGCTGTCGCCATGTGATTTATTAACACTATTTTNTTTTTTTTTTTTTTTTTTGTCTGACATAGCACAATCATTGCGTTAGGCCTTTTGTGGGGGTCCTGGGCTGGAGAAATCAGTTCTGACGTTGTTTCCGTAATGGATTAACAATTGGCAGAAAAGCTTTGCTCATCAAAGATTCATGCCCTTTGGCTGGTGGAAAAAATGTTTCTAATGCCAGGCAGGAACTGGCTCCATCTTTTTATCCTCTCAGTTCTTTGTGTTACTCCCAGGGCTACCGGCCACTGCCAGAAGATGCTTTGGGAAATGCCCCCTGTGATATGAGACAGGTAATTGAAAATTCAGCTGTCTTTCAGGCACGGGCTGGCGGTGCAAACAGTCCTTGAACTTTCAGCATCTAATGGACATCATTTGGAGCTAGAATGTCGAGGGGAGATGATGGAAGAGCCTTTGCTTGAATAATTCAGGCAGAGTCTGAATGAAGACCAGTGGGGAATAATCCTGTTTTCCTGGCAATCGCAGTCCATGTGACAGCTGTGCCCATCAAGGAGGTGGAGCTTGGGACCACCTTGCTCCAGTGAGCAAAGCTCACAGTTCAGTCTATCTTTGTCTTTTCTTTGTCATGGATTTCCTAATAAAACATAACCAGTTTGGTATTAAATGCGACAAGAAAATACAATAGATTGCATCCCTTAGGGAGATGGGAGCTACTGCTTGCACTTAGCTTTAGAGCTATTGCTTCTCCTTTTTTTTTTCCTGCCTCTTCCAATAGCTGCAGCATGGTTGGTACTGGAGTAGGTCCAAGGCGAGTCTCCTCTTGAGCTGGTAGACCTAAACAGCAGATGCACCTCCTACCTCTGAGCTTCCTTGCCTGTTTTTGGATAGGAAGGAACAAAGAGTCCTTATGCGGCTCTGCAAAATACCCGTGATATTCTCTTAGCGGATTTGAAGCGTAAACAACCTGAAAGCTGAAGAGTGATTTTTATCATGTCTATAAAAAATCGGAAATATGGCTTTGCACGTCCTATATTTAGAAGCGCCACCAGTCCCACTGAAATGGGAGCCGAGGTGCCGTAGATAATTTGGATATTTCCTGTGACAAAGAAACCTGGATTGTGTGGGCGGGCGTCCTGCGGGCAGACAGTTGACAGCCTCGCATTTGGCTGTGGGTTTGTAAGTTGGGCTTTACTTTTCCACTGCCCTACACTTTGTGTAGTCAGTGTTTAACTTGTTGTCAGTATGAACAATAAGCAGGTGTCTTATACCTAACATGCCTTGATAGAATTAGTCGTAATTATGAGGCATGACTGCCATAGCTATTAATGGAAATATTAGGCATCCTTTCCTCACCAGCTGTTTCTTGCTGGAAAAATGTGGATGCTTTGAGATGCACTGAAGAGCTCAAGAGTTCAAAAAAGCCCAACCAACAAGTAAAACCAGAACTATGGCCCACTGAGGACCATCCGTCTCCCAAAACACGTACAACACAATCTTCTACTTGGGGATTTTGATGTCAAAGCCCATAGAGATGGGATATGCCTTTTCAGTGACTGTACAGATAACTTTCCTGCTGTGGATTTTTTGGCATAAGCAATTCTAATCCTGCAGGGAGAGGAAAAGCTTTTGGCGTGGCAAGCTTATTTTTTTGAGGGGGAGGTAAAAACTAAATTAATGTAAAATCCAATTTTTTTTTTCTCTCTACCATGCATTTGTCTTCCCTTGTTATTCCTTGAAGTCCAAGATATTTATCGTGATCTGAACAGAGTGGGAGAAGAAAAACATCGCTTCTGATAGCAATGTGGCCAGCAGCCCTTAGAGCATCTTGACTGTCTGCCAAGGGTCCCTTCCATTGTGTAACCAGGAAATAAAGATTGAAGAGCTGCTCTTAAACTTTTCAAGTGAACAAAATCCCTGTGCCAAGCTGCGTGCCCAACCTGGCTGCTCAGCCTCTCTGCAAGGCTCTTTCACTTGAGGAAAGTACCTTGAAGGGTGTCCATGTATTGAGCTGTTAATGCTTGGATGGGTTTCACCTCTCTGCTTCTCTCCTGCCACTTCCACTGAAGTTTCTGTTGAGGACAAGATACCCAATAAGGGCTTCTTTTGACTGTTTTAATGCCTGCCTGGGAAGGGTTGCTGGATGCAAAGGCTTGAGTTGATCTTTGGAAACTCTAGATACTGAGTCCTCGTATCCCTTGCCCTGGTACTTCAGCTTCTGTGCTTTTATGTTGAGGGTATTATTGACCTGTCTGCTGGGTTACCTTGTGCCTGAAGGAGCTTCATACAGGCCATAATTTACCATGGATTAATTGGGATGGAAAGGGAGCGCTACCCTCCAACAGTGGATGGGGCAGCCTGTGGCCATTACACAGCCTGTGGCCATGCGCAGGGACAGCTGGGCTGATGGCCCCACTGTTCAGATCATGGCCCTGTCTCTCTTGATGTCCAGTAAGATATGAGAATAAATTGGTGTCATATGAGAAACAGAGACTGTAACTTGGTTAGCCCATGGGGAAAGGGCTTTATTGCTGTGAATCATCATGGGGAGCATTAATGAAAGACCAGCCAGAGAAATTACCTGGTGCAGCAGTTTTAAAACGTAACAAAGATGATGGTATACTGGGATATGAGCTGCAGGGGTGGGATGTGTTGGCCATGATCTCCTCCTCTCTTTTCTTCCCCCTGTTGTTTGCATAGCTTCATGGGTTGGGCTCTCCTCCTGCATCTCTGAATGATGGCAAGGGGCTAAAATGCCTTTGCCTGCCAGTCTGGACCATCCGTGAATTGCAGGCGGGTTTTATGGGTTGTGGCACAGTGCCCAGTAGATGAAAACCAGTATAAAGTGGAAATCATAGAATCATAGAATGGCTTAGGTTGGAAAGGACCTTGAAGATCATCGAGTTCCAACCCCCCTGCCATAGGCAGGAACACCTCCCACCAGACCAGGTTGCCCAAGGCCACGTCCAGCCTGGCCTTGAACACCTCCAGGGATGGGGCCTCAACAACCTCTCTGGGCAACCTGTGCCAGTGCCTCACCACCCTCAAAGTGAAAAACTTCTTCCTAATGTTCAATCTAAACCTGCCCTCTTCCAGTTTGAAGCCATTCCCCCTCGTCCTATCACTCCATGCCCCAGTAAAAAGTCCTTCCCCAGCTCTCCTGTAGCCCCTTTAGGTACTGGAAGGCCGCAATAAGATCTCCCTGGAGCCTTCTCTTCTCCAGGCTGAACAGCCCCAAGTCTTTCAGCCTCTTCTCATAGGAGAGGTGCTCCAGCCCTCGGATCATCCTCGTGGCTCTCCTCTGGACACACTCCAGCAGGTCCATGTCCTTCTTCTGTTGGGGCCTCCAGAGCTGGATGCAGTACTCCAGGTGGGGTCTCACGAGAGTGGAGTAGAGGGGCAGAATCCCCTCCCTCGCCCTGCTGGCCACACTTCTTCTGATGCAGCCCAGGATGCGGTTGGCCTTCTGGGCTGCGATGGCACATTGCTGGCTCATGTTGAGCTTCTTGTCAATCAGCACCCTCAGGTCCTTCTCCCCCAAATAATTGATCTCCTTTCCCACCCCACTCTGTGCAGGGAGGAGGCAGTGGCACATCCACGGAAGGCTGGTGCACGCAGAGCCCTGCAGCTGTCTGCCTCCACAATCGCACCCTTTCTCCCTCAGCTGCAAAAATCCAACATGTACACCCAAGGAGGTCAGCCCCGCTCTTGCCGAGCTGTTTGTCGTGCTCTGGTGCTCACGGCGTCTTTGGCTCCTCTATAAAGGAGCTTGTTTTTATGCCACTAAAAGCAACTTTGTGAGCATTTAATATTTTTTTAGAACTTGTGGACAGTTGAGGAAGTAAGTAATGAATATATATATATATATTAGTCTTCTGGAGATGTTAAATCTGTGGTAGTGTAGGGGAAAGTTCAAACTCTGCTGTTACTCATCATGGAGGGTGGATTGTGACTGGACCTATGTCAAGGAAAGACATTCCTTTGCTCCATGAGAACGTTGGCGAAGGATCGCTGAATGCAGGCTTTATACCTCGGTATGATGCAGGTTGTGCCTGATTTTGGGCTGAAGCAAATGACTGCCTTAGTCCCTTCCACAGCAGGAGAGAGGTTGTGTGTGGTTTCGATGAGTATTTTTAGGGATGCTGTTGTTGACGCTGTGGGCAGTGCCCGTGTCATGATCTATTCTTGTGCTTGGAAATATTTTTTTTTTTATTAGCATGTATCCTAGACGTGAAGCCAAAAAGCCACGTTGTTTGTTTGTCTAGAAAATCCCAGGCTGCAAAACAGTGATGCTTTGGGAATTCTTTCCCTACATACTTCCCCGAGCTGTTTTTTCCATGCATGGTATCAGTCTGGTCCACCCGTCTCCTGGTCAGAGCAGTGGCTTTATCTCCAACTTGCTGAATACCTATGTTGGGTTGGGCAGAGAGATTGTGTGAACACAAGTTGCTCATGCAAAACGTCCGGTGTGACAGAGATGCAAGATCAGCACTTTTGCAACCCATGAGTGGTGAACCAGGTAAAATCTTGGACTTTGACCGTTTTGCTTATTTTCAGTGCAAGCTCTTCTGAACTTCCAGGAAATTTCCTCTTCAGGAGTAGAAAGTCAGGCTGGCTGTGATGCTGCTTTGAAAAAACTCTTGAGTATGGCAAGGTACAGAAACGGTGGTGTCACGGACTTGCTATTTCTGGAACACCTTCCATTGGAAGAATTGAAGTGCCTTAATCAATGTGCAGCTCTTGATGAGAGGGATAATTATTCCCATTTTTACAGAGTGAGAATATAAGAGAGATTAAAATGGCTTTTCAGAAATTGCAAGCAATTTTATGGCAAGGAAATGAACTGAGCTTTCCCTCTGAAGAGCATCCTCCCAGCGTGCTTTGCTTCTCTCCAGGGGCACCCACTGGGCATCCCAGAAGAAATGTTAAATTTTCTCCGATTCTGGAAAGGTGAATGTCCTTCCCTTGGGGGCCCGGTACCTCATCTCACTTGCGATGTCCCCTGGTCACTGTGTGTCTTTTTGCTTTTGCTTTATGCTTATGCTTTTGCAGCAGATGATTGTATGGTAATGAATGAAGCAAAGAAAAATAGGGTTTTGTGGACAGTGCCATTATTTTGAGATTTGAAGAGCTGACGTGCCAGCGTGCTGTTGGGAAGCACCCGGTGACAAAGCAGTTGCAATGCCTTTTTCAACACATGCATAGAGCAACCGGGATCTCGCGCCTTCTTAAAACAGTGTGGGAACAGCTTACTGCTCTTATCTGCACGTTGTCTGATTGCATTTTAGTCGTGGTGATGGGCACTGAAAGGAAATAGCTGCAGGGGAATCTCGTGGCTTCCCTCTAGACAAGCGCGGTGGAGTTGTTGTTACATAGTTCGACTTAGCTATGCCAGAATTATAAACATCACAGAAAATGCCCAATTGCAACAACAGTGATGTGTGATTTGTCAGAGCTGCTGGAAAGGGGGACGGGGACCTTGCGTAAGTCAGATCTTCAGCTGCTTTGCTGCAGCTTTTATTAGCCGATAATTTTTTTGCTTGTTGTCATCGTCATTTCTGTGCCTTCCGGACGGCGATTTCTGAATAACTCAAGCATTTAGATATCTCCTGCTTTATAGCTTTCCTTGCTGCTGTCCTCAGCTGGGCTCCAGCTGACTCATCAGGCAGGACACCTGGATGGTCAGCCCTTGCAAATGCCTTTTTAAGCTGTCATTGCCTGTTGCTTGTGACCCTGATGGAAAGAGAAGATAGAGCCTATGTGGATTTCCTGTCCAACGTCTCTAGGTGACCCTGCTTTGGCAGGGTGGCTGGACTAGGTGATCTCTGATGGTGCCTTCCAACCCTGACCATTCTGTGATTCCATACGGGCAAACGTTCTGGTTTGATTTTTGGCACCGCTTTTGTTGATGCTCCTGGTCTAGCTTTTTCCTTCTGCGCCTGTTGGTGTGGACATGGTCCTCTCTGTAGGTGGACCAAAATAACCATTGTGAGACAAGCTTGGCTTTGGGGATGGCAGATTTCATGTGTATAGCCTGTCACTTTGCCTGGAGGTACATCATGTTGGTATCTTCCTTCCAGTATCTAAAGGGGGCCTGCAGGAGAGCTGGGGAAGACTTTTTACAAGGGCATGGAGTGATAGGACGAGGGGGAATGGCTTCAAACTGGAAGAGGGGAGATTTAGATGAGATATCAGGAAGAAATTCTTGACTGTGAGGGTGGTGAGGTACTGGAACAGGTTGCCCCGAGAAGCTGTGGCTGCCCCATCCCTGGAGGTGTTGAAGGCCAGGTTGGACGGGGCTTGAAGCAACCTGGTCTGGTGGGAAGTGTCCCTGCCTATGGCAGGGGGGTTGGAACTAGATGATCTTCAAGGTCCCTTCCAACCCAAGCCATTCTATGATTCTATGATCTGTTGTTCATATGAAGCAGGGAACTAAGCAGGATTTTCCTAGACCCAAGTGGAGTCTCATCTGGGGTGTAACACAGGAGTCCTTACAGAGTGCCACTCTCAGGGTGAGCTTTCTGGTCATTCTGTGAACATCTAGTCCTGCTCTTTGTGCATGTCTTCTTTCACTCCCTCTTCTTTCAAGTGGAAGGCTATTTGTCTTTCCTATTGAGGGAAGGTGGAGGACCTCATATTGATTATCAAGAATGGCACCCATTGCCTCTTTCACTGTCAGGTTTCTGTCTTCCAGCACTGGATGGTGATGCTCTCACCCTTTCAACCAGCAAAGAAATCCTTGTTGTTTTTTTTTTCTTTTGTGCCAAGCATCATGACAAAGTAGCATGTTTAGCATTTGGTTTGCAGACATTTACTGCCAAGTAAGGGAAAGAAATTGTCCAAGGAATACTGGCTCTTTCTTCTCCCAGTCCGGTCCTTTGCCCTTGAATCCATTTTACATCTCTATCAGGCTATTTGGGGTAGGACTGTTTGCTCTGAACCAGAGCGTTTTACAACAGAATTCCTGTAAACACTCCTGCAATACAGTAATTCTCTTTAAATAGGGATAAATGCTCGCTATTTATCCTATCCGCCATTCTTCCTAATGAAAGCCAAGCTTATTAAACTCGTAAACGCCAAAGAGGAAAGAGCCGGAGGCACGTCAGAGCCTGGGATTAGACTGAGCTGGACAAGCTGCAAAAGCAGTCTGGGGCCAGGACAGAAATAGGATCAGCAACGGCAAATGCGGAGCTTTTTCCTCTGGCATGGAGAGATCTGTTGAAATGCAGGGCGGTTGGGCCACAGCTTTACTGGAGGTGTCTGGGGGTTTTAATGACGACAACCTTTTCTAGGCCTGGCAGAGGACCCATCTAGCCAAATGTCTTATTTCGAACTGGGGCCAGAAGCAGACAGCTAGGGAAAGACCTTCCAAACCCCCCAGGATGTGCACAAAATGATCCTTCTTCTGGCAATCCATTTTTCTGAGATTTCTTGTGTAAGAGGTGGTACTGAGGCCATTACATTTAATAGCCTTCATTGGCTCTATTCTTAGTTAACTTACATAGTCCTTTTTTTATTAAACCTGCTCTTATTAAACCTATTTTTAATCTAAAAACCCATTGCCCCACAATGTTGGCACTTTAATTAAAGCGAACCATAAGCTGAATGCAAGTCAACAACATCACGTGCCTGCGAAAAGGACAGTTCAAGAGACCGGGATGTGTTGGGAGGAATAACCCCCTCAGGAGGCATCAGGGATGCAGTCCTCCTGCTGCTTGATGCTGATGAGAGCTCAGCAGGGATGCCGTGCCCCAGCAAGGTGCTTCACTTCAGGCAAGGCTTGGACCTCATCCAGTTGGTCTGTGCAAGAGCGATGGGCTGTATTATTTTTTTTTTTTAATTTTTTTTCCCTGGAGGAGCCTCATCGGTAGAGACTGAAAGAACTGTACTTATTTAGATTAGAAAAGATAGCTGCCTCCATATATGCAAAGTGTTTGGTAAAGAGAAAGGGGATAGTGCATCATTAGCATCAGTAATAGGTTTGTAATACTCAAATCATTCCATTAGCATGGCCAGAAGCGCTGGGTATCACTGCTTACGTTGTTTGGGAAAGATACAGTAGATTAAAAAGACATTGTCAGGAGCAGTGAATGTAGAGTAAATCATGCTGCGGGGCATAGATTGGGGAACCCCTATCGCTCTTTGTCCTGTTTTCTCATGAATCGGAGGCTCCCTGAGGGATTTTTGTTTACCTCTGCGCTGAATGAAAGAGGGAGGATGTAATTGCAGGAGGCAGAGCTGGTCCAGGACGTTACTATTGCTGCAGAAAGTCCCCTGGGGCCACTAAGAGCCAGAAACAGCCCTGGCTCCAGCTGTGCACCGTCTCTGGAACGGCGCGGGAATTCCCATCGCAGCGCCGTCGAGAGTTGCCAGCATTTTTTTTGTGATGGTTATGGCTGCTGGGATACAGTCAGATGTTGCAATGAAATACACCGAGAGAGAAACCGGTCCTCTGTGATGGGAGAGTGTGGGGGGAAGGAGGGGCAGGTGAGTGTGGGTTATCCCTCCGTTCAGGTACCTTTATCCCCTTCGCGTGTGACCTGGGCAAGAAAAAATGCCCGATTGCTCCTCAGCTTTGCAAGGCTGCAAGCCCTGAAGCCTGGAGGGAATTAGCCATCCTGCCCAACTACCCTTTCTGGTTGTGTTTTCGGAGGCTGGGAGCCGAGGTGTTTTACAAAGTGTAATAATGTTATTTTTAGAGATTTGGCGCTCTCTTTTTTTGTTGCATCTGTTGATCTACGGTTCAATTACGGCAGCCCCAGCAGGAACACATATTTCAATAATATGTTCTCTGCCACTTTCTTTGACCTGCTAAATTGAATTGTAAATGGAGCATGTCGCAGCTCAGAAATCTCGTCCGTGGCCTTCCCTAACAAGGTGTGCAGAGAGCTATTAGCCTAGTCTTCGCGATAATCAAATAAGATATGTCTGAGGTGTGCAATGACTGGCTTTAGGAAGCACCTGGTTAGCTATCGAAACCTCAGCAGCCAGAACGGCAGGAATTTTTTTGTTTTTTCCTCCTTACTTCAGATAGGTTGCCTGTTAGACCCAGTTTCTTCGTTTTTCTTCCCGTTTATTTATTTATTGGCAGGTGCCTCTTATGCAAGACCACAGCGTGTTATCTAGGAGTAGGGAATTAGCCAAAACCTTTGCAGTGTTTGTGAAGTGGCCAGACTGGCTCAAATCGGTTGTGTTGACAGATGTGTCCTTCCAATCAGTCCCATCTCCTGCCCGGGAAGGGCTGTAACAAATGGAGAATGTCCCATAATGTATGAGATCTGATGTACTAAGCAAAGACAGGGAGAAGAGAGAAAGCTGAGGATGAAGAGTAAAAAGCAAGAGCTGGAGAATGTGTTCAAGTGGAGTTTTGTGCCAGATGTTCACGGTCTTGGTTGTGAGATGGAGAGATAGTGGCGCCTTTGGACAGGTTACAAAGTACTACAAGAGCTGAGTGATGCGCTGTGGAGTCGTGCAGACTGCCGCCTGCTCTCTCTTGGGTTCACAGGTCTTAAATCCAACGGAGGGATGAAAGCCTGATCCCTCTGCAGCCTCTTTAGGCGAGGGAGTCGAAGCCTAGGCGCCTTGATTCTGTTCCCGATGTACGTAAGGTCTGGTAGGTCAACATCTGCTAGTCAAGTCTATTGATTTGCTCACTTAAAGGCTTCAAATCCTTGGAGTGCAAGATACTTTCCCTTTGTTATATCCCTCTGCAATACGAGACTCAGCTATTGGATGTACTTTTGGCAGTGAAGGCTGATTTCATCCTGAGCTGTAATAGTGACAGTGCAGCCAGCAGCTTGAGGGATGTGGATTTTCCTCTCTACTGACGCTTGAGAAGACCACATCTGAGTGCTGGGTCTGGTTTAGGGCTCCCCAAAACTAAGGCAGGTTTTAGGGAGCTCCAGACAGACTCCAAAGTGGTTGGACCTGGAGCCTGGGATGTACGAGGAGAGGCTGAGAGCTGGGGTTGTGCACCAGGAGAAGGGAAGGGGGGATCTTACTGCTCTCAGCAACTCTCTAAGGAGCGGCTGTAGAGAAGGCGGTGGCTCTTGGGCAAGAGGCAATGGGCACAAGCTGCATCAAGGGAAGTTCCAGTTAGACACTAGGAAAGTTTCTCCCCATGAGGGTGGTCAAACCCTGGAGTGGGACCCAGAGGAGGGTGGGAATTTCCATCCTTGGAGACATTCAGCCCTTGCTGGGACATTGCCCTGAGCAGCCTGACCTGAGTTGGCCTTGCTTTGAGTGGGACTTCAGAGCAGAGCCTGCCAGGGGCTGCCTCAGTTGCTTTATCTTTAAATGTTTATTGGGGTCTGCGTTTGATCTTTGACACTGTGATCAGAGCTAATGAGCTCAAAATCAACTGGGATGGAAAACTGTTCTCATTCATAGTATGCAAGTCACTGTTTTAAGGACTATGCATTCACATACCATGAGCTATTAATGAAATTTTGCAACTTCGCTGTAGGAACTGAACTACTGTGCACATTAACAAAATGCTCCAGCTGATATTTGTTCTTGTTTATCCTCAGTTCCTGGTTCTAATGGGCGCAGCTGGGAGATGTAGTCATCTTTCATCTTCAGAGATGATTTAATAACTTGCTTGAAGAAGATTTTCTTTTGTTTATTCGAATGAGGTCCAATTGGGTAATCTGGAAATGGAGAATCGTGTCGTCAATTTTTCTTTTGTATTCACTGGATAAATGTTAGCTTGCCTCCTTTCCGCTCTGAGCTAATACTGATAAATGCCGACAGGAAATTGATTCTTGAAAATGCCAGAAAATAGTATAGTGAAGACTCATTAGTAAACTCTTCATTGTATCCGGGAGTGAATTTCAACGACCTGAAAACACACTTGAGTAATGGCGGTGCTCTGATTTGAGTCCAGCTCTTGTATTGGCTCTTGAGGTAGAGAGCAGTTATTTAGGACTACGTGGCCTTGATCCTTCAACAAAATCCATTCATTTGCTACAGGCAGGTGCCTGGGCTGGTAGATATTTAGGGACACAAGGATGGTGTGTGCTGCAGGAAGATAAAATACCTTTTCTGTCTTGCTGCATTGGCAAGTTTGAAGCCCTAGTGGTATTGGATGGCTTTGTGAATGCTGTCTGAATGTAAAGCCTTCAGCACAGAGATTTACAGTGCCTTGTGGGAAAATGATAAATATCTTGTGGCAGGGAGATGGAGATGAGATTTGTCCACAAGTAGCTCAGCTGCTCTGGTTAATGTAGCTTAGCTGTTCTGAAAGCTCAGCATTTAAACCGGTAGGTGCTTCCTTCTGAGGTGAAGCCTTGAATTTCAAAGGAGTGATGGGAGAAGGAATGTTTAGATGTATAGTGGTGGGGCCAAGAAGAGAGGAGTGGTTCAGGGAGACCTCACCATAACCCAAGGGAAGCCAGTGGGCATCTGGACACCTGATCTGTGTGGAATTAGGGAGGTACTAATATAACTTGTTTGAAGTTGTTGAGGAATTGGTTGGATGGTCACATCCAGAGAATAGTAGTCAAGGGCTCAATGTCCAGATGTAGACTGGTGACAACTGGTGTCCCTCAGGGGTCTGTACTGGGACCAGTACTTTTCAATATCTTCATCAATGACATAGTGCGATCAATGCACCCCCAGCAAGTTTGCAGATGACACCAAGCTGAATGATGTGATTGACATTCCTGAGGGATGGGATGCCATCCAGAGGGACCAGGACAGGCTTGAGAAGTAGACCCATGTGAACCTCGTGAAGTTCAACAAGGCCAAGTACAGGGTCCTGCACCTGGGTTGGGGTAACCCCCAGTATCCATACAGACTGGGGATGAAGGGCTGGAGAGGAGCCCTGAGGAGAAGGACTTAGGGGTGTTGTTGGGTGAGAAGCTCAACGTGAGCTGGCAATGTGCACTGGCAGCCCAGCAAGCCCCCGGCATCCTGGGCTGCATCCCCAGCAGTGTGGCCAGCAGGGTGAGGGGGGGATTGTGCACCTCTGCTGCGCTCTGCTCTGGGGAGACCCCCCTGCAGTGCTGCCTCCAGCTCGGGGGCCTCAGCACAGGAGAGACATGGACCTGGTGGAGCGGGGCCAGAGGAGGCCCCGGAGCTGCTGCGAGGGCTGGAGCCCCTCTGCTGGGAGGACAGGCTGGGAGAGTTGGGGGTGTTCAGCCTGGAGAAGGGAAGGCTCTGGGGAGACCTTAGAAGGCCCTTCTAGTCCCTAAATGGGCTCCAGGAGAGCTGGGGAGGGACTCTTGATCAGGGAGCAGAGCCATAGGATGAGGGGTAATGGTTTTACACTGAAAGAGGGGAGACTGAGATGAGATACCAGGAAGAAATGTTTTACGCTGAGGGTGGTGAGACACTGGCCCAGGTTTCCCAGAGAGGTGGGAGATGCCCCATCCCTAGAAACATTCCTGGCTAGGTTGCACGGGGCTCTGAGCAACCTGATCTGGTTGAAGATGTCCCTGCCCAAGGCAATGAGGTTGGACTGGATGACCTTTAAAGGAACCCTCCCACCCAAACTGTTCTATGATTCCAAGTTACTGCTTTCTCTAGTGGTTTTGATGTACTTCTAACAAAATGGAGTAACCCTAGTTTGCTCCTGCATCATATCCTTAGAATTGTCAGCAAGTCTGCCCAGGGTGTATTAAACCAACCAACCAATCTAAAAGAGCTGTTGTGTAGAGATCCTGGTGCTGGCAGGGCAGAACTGATGTAGGATGGTTTTCACCAGCTATGGATGGTGACCTGTGATGGGGAGAAGACTGAAGGCAACAGAGCATGGACCCACAGTTGAGTTGCATGCAAATAAAAAGCAAATGAGATTGGTGGCTAGCGTTACGATAACAGGCTGTGACACAGGTGGCTGAGGTCTCTCCCTGTCACTTGCCCCTATCCTCAGCATGTCACATCACCCCTCCAGACTTCTGGGTTTCCCCCTTTGACTTTTCCATATTGCTCGGTTTGCAGCTGCAGTTGTTCCAGTAGCATGGCTGGGTGGCTGGAACTGGAGAAAGATGCCCACACTTGATTTTTTATTTTTTGTTTTGTGTATGTGCAGTCAGATCCATGTGCTGTTGCTCTCCATCTGCTTGTTCATGTCCCGACCGATGTGCTGCCAGGTCTTGGCAGGGCTCAGTCTCTCTCCGGTTTCCTCTGACCAGAAATTCCAACCTCAGGCTGAGATGCCCTTCAGCAAGAAATCACTTTAAAATATTGCATTTCCTATAAAAGGCTTCTATTTTTCACAACTGGAATTTTTCTGACAAAAAAAGGAGGGAGGGGGGAGACACTGTCAAAAAGCTGCTTCCTGCTCTAGTTTGATTTTTATTTACTCAATTATTTTTAATGAATGAATGGGAGGTTTACTGTGTTCAGGAGACAGAGAATGGGTAAGGTCCATAATGAAGACTAAAAGCCATGAGTTCCCAGCATGCTTTGACTTGAACAAGAGCCGCCTTCATGTCGGATGACTGGCAACTCCAGAAACCAGTCTGTCCCTCCGATTCCTCCTTCGTTTCTAGCTGGGGAACGCAAGCTATATTGGGAGAGGCTCTCCAGCAGGCACATCCGCCACCTCGCATGGCACGCCGGGGTCCTGGCTTGAATTGTGGTATTTGCGGAGATGCTGGAGGGAGCAGACTGAAAGTTGAGACTGTTTAGCAGCCCTTGTACGCAAAGTTATCGTGAAAATCCTCTCTGGTCATGGGGACTGGAGGTGGAACATGTTTCTATTAATGCTGGCGGAAGAAGACCCATGGGTTGGATGGTGGCGAGATATTCACGCTATCTGGTTGTAGGTGTTGAAAGTGAGAAGATCATTTCAGGGGCTCTTTATATAGCTGACAAAGAGGCCCAGCTTCCTCCAGAGCAAATTTAGATGATTAAATCGAAGCTTTTGTTTGGAGCAAGCCTCTGGTTGACTGCACACAGAGACCACTACAGCCTTGCATTTGCGTAGGTAATAATTCTTGCCCAGGGTAGCTATAGATATATTCGCTTGCTATTTTTTCAGCGTGGAGTGAGTTCCTTCCACATTTTTTTCAGTAGCTGGTAATATTAGGAAGAGACTTAACGTCTCTAATGACAAACCTCTTGACCAGAACACAGATCCTATGAGTAGGTGAAATGGAAAAATAATTTTAACTAACTTGCAAGGTTGGATTACTCTGCACGATGTTTATTATAACTCAGTGTTAATGTGGAGAAGTGAGTCAGGTTTTTTTATGGCTCTGGTTTGCACTGACATTTTCCAAACATGGGACCATAGAGCACTCAGTTTTTGGATTTGGAAGGTTGAAAAAATAAGTATTTAAAAGAAGGAATGGGATCCCTGAAGAGTTTTGGCAGAATAAACCTCGGTTCTGCTCGAAGCAGCAATGAGACAAGGAAGGAGTCCGCTCTGCCAATAACATTTAATGACGAGTGATTTCCTGGTGCAGCGTGAAATATAAATTAGCACCCAAGAGGAATGCAGAATTGAAAGGGAACTCAGTTTATCCACTTTCCTGAAATAATGAATCTGGCAATAAAAGATTTTTGGTTCCAAGCCAGAGTGCAGGGAAGCGAGTTGGAGTTTTTCTATTGATTTTAGCGGGCTCGTCTCTGATCCTTTTGCTGCCCTTCAGCCTCCCTGCCATCACGCTGTCTTTCCGGTCGGTAGCAAATGATACCTGTTTTTCCTGTCTTTACTCTTCAAATGAAGGTTGGGTCTTTACAGTGGTCTGTGGTGAAGGGCTTAATTATTATTGGTTTTTTTCTTGCTCTGTGGTTTACGGTTTTTGGCTTCTTTTTGCAAATGTTAGTGATGATCTTTCTTGATTCGAGGCCCTCCAGGCTAAGGGAGGTTTAACTCTGAAGGGAATCAATAGCTGTTTTGGTTTTTTTTCTTCTTTTTTTTAATTTTTCATTTGCATTTTGCATCCTTCTTTCAAAGAACTGTCTTCTGTTTTATTGAATATTGTTAAAAGACCAAGGCACCTGTAGAGCCAACTCGATTGAGGTGTGAATGCTGGTTTATTCTTGCTGCCTCTTAAGCCCCCTTACGCTGTCTGTGAAGGGTTTTCATAGGGTGTTGTGAAAAAGAAAATTGTAGTACCCCACTTTCTGCACTCGTCTGAGTTAAACTTCTTCCACACAACAGTATGTTGTTTCCTCTGACTGGTCTCAGTGGTGGCTTAGTGTAAAGTTGTTAATGTTTTCTGGCTTTTGAGTCTTTTAAAGGAAATATCTTTTAATCATGAAAATAAATCTGCTTTGTTGTGCATCTCCTCACTTCCAAGCAACCACAACCTCACGCCTAGATGTAAGGCCCTTTAGGAGAAATCTTGCTCACTGTGGTTTCAGCTGCTCTGGGAGGGCTTTGAGGACGACCTACTGCCACAGAGGGTTTGATGGTGAGTGTCAGTGCAATCCTCACAGTTGGATGTGAATCAAAAGGGGGACCAAAAAAAAAAAAAAAGAAAAAAAGTAAAAAAAGTGCCTGTTTCTGTCTGTGAGCTGCCATGATTAGCTATCCTGGTATAAATGGGGGCAAGCTCCCAGCAGCATTACAGCAGTGGCATTTGACTTCCTTCACCGGAAGGCTTCCAGGGATGCGCAAGTTGGAAGGGACCCAACTTCGCCTACGCGGATTGCTGGACCGTTGTTTGCTATGAGCTAATCCGTGCAGGAATGGAGCCCTTAATCCATCCAGCACTGGCGTTTCCTCTTACCCATTCACAGTTCAAAGCAGGCTTCTCTCTTTCCAGTTCATTTGGAAACTCTGCGTTGCTTCTGGATGCCAGAGAGGATGCTGGAGGTGGTGGGTTTGCTTTAGAAGGGGGCTTCTGCAGTTTTATCCCAAGGCCAGGAGATGTAGGCACATCTCAAGGGTGCAAGTCTTGCTGCTCACTTGGGATGAGCTGACAGAGGTGTCCAGAAACCACCACAGGTGGAGGAGGACATTTCAGGACTAGTGTCGACTGGGGTGACTCAGCAACTTCACTGAAGTGAAATGTTTATGCTCTGTTTCACCCATAGGCTGCCAGCAAGACAGCTGGCTCTAACCTTGGCTTTCCTTGGCTTTAATGGAGCAGATCTTCATGGAATGGCTTGGGTTGGAAGAGACCTTAGAGATCATCTTGTTCCAACCCCCTGCCCTGGGCAGGGACACCTCCCACCACACCAGGTTGCTCCAAGCCCCGTCCAACCTGGCCTTGAACACCTCCAGGGATGGGGCAGCCACAGCTTCTCTGGGCAACCTGGGCCAGGGGCTCACCACCCTCACGGTAAAGAATTTCTTCCTCATACCTAACCTTGAGCCAATGAGGTACTGTCCCTTCTGAAAATGTAACCGCCTCCTCCAGCTGGGTGCAAAGGAGGAGCGAGGGGGTCCATTTTAGCTCATTGCACAGCATTTTCACTGACCTTTGGGAATATACTCGGTAGTAAATAAGTTATTTAGTGTCATCTCACAACATGATGTACACCTCTGTTTTGCCTGCATGCCCCAGACAAGGCTCGGGGCATGCTTTCTGATAGACTCAGCTGAATTATAAAAAATATTTAAGCCTCAAGAAGAGGGGAATGTGTAAATGCAATGGCAGTCGCTTCTGAGCATTGGAGTCTCACACTGGGTGATCTTGATTTTTAAGATCTTGAATGTTCCTTCTCTGTTCTAAGTTCAAATCACACTCTATTCAGATCCTGATGCTGTGGTCATCTGCTTTTTAGGAAGATAACGGCCAATTTGGTGATTTAAAGGCTTGATAAAGCATTCATCAAATAAATAAGAGAGCCTGAGAGAACTGGGGGTGTTCAGCCTGGAGAAGAGNGAGACCTTAGAGCCCCTTCCAGTGCCTAAAGGGGCTACAAGCAAGCTGGGGAGGGACTCTTGATCAGGGAGGGGAGCCATAGGACGAGGGGGAATGGCTTCAAACTGGAAGAGGGGGTATTTAGATAAGATATTAGGAAGAAATTCTTGGCTGTGCGGGCGGTGAGCCCCTGGCGCAGGTTGCCCAGAGAAGCTGTGGCTGCCCCATCCCTGGAGGTGTTCAAGGCCAGGTTGTATGGGGCTTGGAGCAACCTGGTCTGGTGGGAGGTGTCCCTGCCCAGGGCAGCGGGGTTGGAAAGAGGTGATCTTCAAGGTCCCTTCCAACCTAAACCATTCTGTGATTCTATGAATTATCAAATGAGCATGGTTCTGCCTCTCTAGAACAGCATAGTGTTGAGTTGTGTCCACCCCACAATTCAGCAGAGAATAGTTGTGGCAGACAACTGTGCATTAGCTCTGTGCGTGGCTAATTTTGGCAGAGGATCACTTTCTGGTGACAGCCAGGGAACCGCCTTTAAAGACACTTTTTAAAAAGTATGGTTTTATTGGTTGATGAATTTCTGTGGTTTACAAATTGTATCATGAGATGTCTTCCATCACGTGTGCGATCAGCTAGAATGTAGAAATTGGTGAGAAATCTCGTAGCTTCTAACATAGCAAGCTTAACTAAATTGAAATAGTCCCTGTAGGAGGGGTATGTGGGAGTGTGTATGTAGATGAACTTCATAATATCTCCTACAAATCTGAGAGGAAAGAAAATAATCTTCCTGAGCCTCTCTGCTGTCCTGTGCCACCGGTGCCAGGTGGCAAATAATGCTGCGACCTTTGTCTCTCTTGGGGAGTTGCAGCAAAAGAGGCTGGTGTAGAATTCAGTTAACCAAAACTAATCCCACAAATTGGACAAATCTCTTCTGTGCTTTCTGATAGGAAATTCAGGGCTGTTTTTAACAAGTTAGGTTAAAACTTGCCGCACCAGAGCTGGTAAATTGCATGAGGCAACTTCGTAGTTGAATCACAAACTGCTTCTTTCTGTGGGTTTCTAGTTTTTTTTTTTGTTGTTTGTTTTATTTTTATTTATTTTGCCATCATCCTTTACTTTGGAGGTGGTTATGCTCCCACCTGATGCAGGGTGGGGACTGGAGATGCACAAAAGTGGTGGAGAATGTGGGTGAAACACTGGGGGGTTTTGTTTGTTTGGGGTTTTTTTAGGGATTCTGCGATTTGAAAAAAAAAAAAAATATTAAAAATCACTGACAAACTGCAACTTGTTAACATGTCTCAGTCTTCATTTGTTTCCTTTTGGGCCTTTTCTGACTTTGTAGATACTCTTGGATACTCAAGAGGGATAGGGAACTGCTGGAGAGAGTCCAGCGAAGGGCAACCAAGATGATTGAGGGATTGGAGCATCTCCCTTATGAGGAGAGGCTGAGAGCGCAGGGACTCTTTAGCCTGGAGAAGAGAAGGCTGAGGGGAGACCTTATTACTGCTTACAAATATCTAAAGGGTGGGTTGAAGGAGGATGGAGCCAGACTCTTCTCGGTGGTTCCCATTGACAGGACGAGGGGCAATGGGCATAAGTTGGAACATAGGAAGTTCCGTTCCAACACACGGAAAAACTTCTTTACAGTTAGGGTGGCAGAGCAGTGGCACAGGCTGCCCAGGGAGGTGGGGGAGTGCCCTTCTCTGGAGATTTTCAAGACCCGCCTGGATGCAGTCCTGAGTGATGTGCTCTGGGCAGTCCTGCTTTGGCAGGGGAGTTGGGCTGGATGATCTCTAGAGGTCCCTTCCAACTCTGAAAATTCTGTGATTCTGTGATTGGAGTACGAAATCTTATTTCTCTTGCTAGAAGTGCCCTGAGAGTAGACCTGAGATCACAAGCACAGCCGTATGTGTAAGACACCCGTTTTTGAATGTGCTTCTTCAGTGCAAAATCTTCAACCTGTGCCTGACCCTTTTAAATATTCTCACTTCCAAATCACTTCTCTGATTTTAGTTGATACTCCCTCCATCTTTCTTTGGGCTGTGGCCATGTCAGTGGGTGTGCTCTGCCAAGACATCGTCCATGGCTGTTGGCTTCTTTGGAGGTTAACTGAGTGCATGGTACATGTCCTCTCGGGCCATTTAGCTGGAGGAAAAAGGTGACTCTTCATTGCTTTCCTTTATTGCTTATTATTATTGCCACTTATTGCTTTTCCTTTAAGAATGAAATGTTGGTATAAGTCTTATGAGGAGCGGCTGAGGGAACTGGGGATGTTCAGCCTGGAGGAAAGGAGGCTGAGGGGAGACCTTCTCACTCTCTACAGCTCCCTGAAAGGAGGGTGTAGCGAGGGCGGGGGGGTCAGTCTCTTCTCACTTGTAACAAGCAATAGGACAAGAGGAAATGGCCTCAAGTTGTGCCAGGGGAGATTTAGATTGAATATTAGGAAAAAGTTCTTCATGGAAGGAGTTATCCAACATTGGAACAGGCTTCCCAGGGAAGTGGTGGAGTCGCCATCCCTGGAGGCATTTAAAAGATGTGTAGATGTGGTGCTGAGGGACATGGTTTAGTGGTGGTTTTGGCAGTGTTAGGTTGATGGTTGGACTCGATGATTTTAAAGGTTCCTTCCAACCTAGTCAATTCTATGATTCTATAATGAGGTTATTACTGTTTTGTACCATTCTGCAAGACATCATGGCTACATCTGCATTAGGAAGGAGCGTGGACCAAGAGAAGAGGTTTGTGGAAGGAAATAGTTGATGCTGAGATCTCGACATCTATGGTAGAAGCATTTTGGAGGTGGGGGTGTGGTCACTGAGGAGGAGCTCTAATCTGATCCTGTGGACTGAGAGCCCATTGGCAGTTGAGGTGCATTGGGTTCACTCCTGGAGCACATCTTGTAGTTTAGCTTCACCCAAAGCCCTTTAGTGATATGAACTATAACACAGAAATCAGGAAAAAAGGGTGAGCTATTTCCAAAATGCATCCTGATAGGAATGAAGGCGCTAATACAGATGTGCTTGGTGGAGTTCATTTGCAGGACAATACTGAGTGCTGTGTGAGCTGCACATGGTTAAGCTCAGTGCAAGTAACTGGTGACTAGTGAGCACGTCCATCTTATTCCCATGGGAAGAGGGAGAAACAAAAAGGGAAGGGTGGCAAAAGGAAGGTTTCCTAGAACAACTGCCAAAAATGTCAATGCTGACATTCTTATAAAACCTCACGGGGCTGAAAATGTGGACATTTTTTCAAGCACCTTCAGACTTTCTAGTGGTTCTGCCTGAGCTTCTGTAGGTGAAGCGGCACCGTTTCCTCCACCTACTTGTGGCTGTGATTGAGTGATCGGGATGACGTGATTTTAAGTCTTTATGTTTGGCAGGAGAGGCTTGAAGCTGTTGCACGTTGCAGATTTTGCCTTGCTTTAACACATGTGGGGAGTTTGCAAAGTAAGGGCCTCTAAAGCTGATGGGGGACTGTTGGGGAGAGGTTGTACAGGACGCGGGATAAATACGATATATTGTGCACATAGGTTCGATTCACAAAGGTTCAGATTCTGGTTCAGTTTGTGCTGAATAGCATCAGCGGTGCGGGAAAGATGTTCCCTGTTCTTCTGAAAGCCCACTCAGAATTGTGCTCGAACTCACTGAAGTATGTCATCCCTTGAAGAGTTTGACTGGGTTTTCACAAAACCAGCCAGGCAAATATATCTGGCAAGCGCACCATCAAGGACAGACCAAAAATAGCTTTTGGAGAGCTTGACACAAGCTACGCTACTCGCATGGAAATGAGGGGAAAAAAACAGATATATGAAGAAAAAAAAAAAGCCCAAACATGTTCTGAAATGTTTTCCTTGGCTTGTTTATCAAATCAATGTCATCCAGTGAATGAATACTGACCAAGCTTATCCCATAATGACCTTTGAAGAACTGGAGGATTTTATTTTTTTTTTTTGGTAGCAATGTTGGTCCTCAGCACTTGAGATGCTTTAAACCTCACTCTCCTTGCAAAAACCTGTCCAGTTAACCGATTGAGCAGTGTGGCTGATAAGTTCAAGGAGGTTTTAAACCCAAATGGAGAGGAAAAAACCAGCAAACAATAGGGAAAGTGAGGTTGGAAAGCTTGGAGATCTGCAGGTTGGAAGACTTCTTGGAGAAAATAGTCATAGTCTGCTGAAAGGGTTAGCAATCGCTTTCTCCTGGGAAGTTTCGGTGGGATGGAGTGAAGGTGCGAGTGGGTTTTGGTTTGGGTGTTGATGTAATCCAGATGTTGCATGGGTGGATTTTCATCTGAAGCTTCTTGGTTGGAAAGGGTTGGCTTGGCTGTGCAGCGGTGGTCGGTGTGGAGGAGGCTCACCGTGGAGAGATGTTGCAGCCTTGCTGCTGCGTTTGGGGCTGGGGAAGGCTGATGTTGACTATGGAGCTGACGTAGATGCTATGGCTGGCAGCCTGCTGCCAAAGGTGGGGTGTTTTGGGGGGAAAACTGATGTTTCAGCCTCAGTGCTTTCCCTCCAGGAGCTCACCTGTGCATGTAGGTGCTGATCTGTGCTCCTCATGTGGGGAGATAGTCTCTAAGCTCATGGCAGAGCAGTTTGACCATGCAGTTTTGAACGTACTCGGTAGGTGCGCTGTAGAAGTCCCTTTGTACCACCTTCTCCATCCTTTTGCCCCATTTATCTGGAACACTAAGCCCCGCATGGGAATTAGGCACCTGGTGCTCCTGAGGTTTGATCAAAGTTGGATAATAAACTTGAGCTGAGTTGAAGAAAGGTTTTAACCATAATGCCTGGCCAAGAATCAGGAATTTCTGGCAGAAAACATCATTTTTGGCGCAGAAAAATAAATAAATAAATAATCCCAGCCCTTTTTATTGCTTTCTTTTACTTTTGGCACTTTTTATGAGATGGAGCTCACAAGGAAGAGCCGTATCACAAGATTGGTATCCAGGGTGATTCATGATGAAACATAGTCAATACACAGTTAAGTAAATAGCTTCAGCCCTTAAGATGGAAAGGGAAGGCAAAGACTAGTAGTGTTTCTCATGTCACTAAAGCAGTGTTTATATTGGTTGCATCGTTGTGCATAATTGAAAAGCCCTGTGACAGTTCACCAGAGAAAAGGGCATTTTCAAAAGAGATTAATGGTGTGCTCAGGGTCGAGAAGGAAATTATAGTGGTAGAGTTGCTCATACACTTTTTCGATATTCTTCCCTTCTTGCTCGTTCTGGGAAGAGAGGATTCATTTTAATATTTTCCGTAATGCATTTATTTCGGTGTTTTGTTCTGAACAAACTGGATGCTAGTTGAAATGGAAACATATGTGGACTATTTAGTGCCTGCAGAGTAAAACCAACAAGGAGCACATGGAAGTGGTGTTGATTAGGGACAGTTTTCTTGCAACACTGTTCTCTTCATGGATGTCCTTGTGGGTTAGGGTTTTACCCATGCTATTGGAGCGGGACACTGAACAGATATTTTAGGGATTTTTTTAAATTTTTTTTTTTTTGGGTGGGGGTGGAGCATTAATTGAAACATTCAGGAAAACTGAACATTGGTGCAAATATCTTTCATCCGATGCTGGTGTGGTCTCTCCTCCTGCTGGGTTATTTGCAAAACACTTACATGTGTGGCGGTAGTGGGAATAAATGTTGCGGATGGGTGGTTTGGCTCTGCAGGATCTGAGTGCCCTGAGGGAAGGAGTTCATATGTCTGTGCAGTCATAGCATCCCTAAACTGCTGTGTAGCCTTTGCCATGTGGTAACTACTCAGTCATTTAGGCTGAACCCATGAGAGATTAAGATGTCGAGTTGCATCTTTCACATGTGAATGGAAAAGTTAATTAAACAATTGCCTCAAAAAACCCCACAGACCAAAAAAGCCCAATCCCAAAACCTCAACTATCCAGAAATGCTCCCTCTTTCCACATGCCCTGAGAGCTGGAGAAACGCTGTCCCAGCCCTACATAAGATGGATCTACATCAGTGACCCCTCTGCCCAGAGCTGGGGACCAGGGTTGCGTCTCCCGCCTCCTCCAGGGGAGAAAGGTCTGAAATCTGCCTTTGAAATCATAGAATGGTTTGGGTTGGAAGGGACCTTCAACATCACCTAGTTCCAACCCCCCTGCTATGGGCAGGGACCCCAGATTCCTCCATCCAATGTCAACAGCTTCTAGAGGAGATGTGGGACAGGATGCGGCACTGACCCTGAAACGGGATAGTATTAATGCTGTCTTCTCTTTCCATCCGCAGTGGGAGCGCCTCTGGTTCCTCATCCTCACCTCGTCCTTCTTCCTGACCCTCGTCTGGTTTTACTTTTGGTGGGAAGTTCACAATGACTACAATGAAATCAACTGGTGAGTAGAGTTTCCCTGTTGCGGAGGGGCAAATTTGGCTCAAATTTGGCTGCCATCATATGCCTCTAAGAGCAGTTTGACACTGGATTGGATTCATTGGGGTCCTTCAGGTGGACTTGTTAATGACAGTGAAGGGAAAATGAGGTGGGAAGTGAGGCTGAAGCAGAGCTTCTGCCTGTATTCACTGATAGACGTAATGTGTCCTCACATCTCCATTGCGTGGCTGTAATGGAGCTTGGGGTAGGGTGTGTTCCCTGGTGAACAGCATGTGGAACCAAAGATGGTGCTGAAATCATGTAGAAGCTTTTTGGTTGTTGTGTGTTTGTTTGTTTCTATGGTTGGCTGTTTTTGGAAGTGGCTGAGCAGTTTGGCCGCAACTTCCCACAAAATATAAATGACAAAAATTCAGCCTGAAGCAGACATGGGTGTGGAAAATGTTGCAAAGTTGGAAGGAGCTGAAAACAAGCTTTCCAGTGGGATGTGCTGGGGAGTTTAGGGTGTTGCCAGCTCCCCCCAGTGCTGGAAATTATTCTCCCTTTTACTATCTCAGCAGCATCTTAAAATGTTTTGACAGTACCTTGGCCTCTCTTCTAACCAAACTGCTTTGACATCATCTTGTTGTCAAAGATAATATGTAAGCTGCATTTTAAAACCCAGTGGGTAGTTGATCCCTTAAATAAATCACCTGCTTTAAATGCTGAAGTTGTGTGAGGGAGAGTGTTTATTAACTTAATGACGTGAGCTGTCTCCTCCCAGGAGTGTGGTTTTTCTCTTTGCTCAGACCCACACTCTGAGAACTGAAACCCATCACCATTGCTCTTAATTATTTATAATACTAGCATGAAAAAAATGCCCTTTTTAAAAGAGTATTTTGGAACACCTCTTTCTTTCAGTTTATACCTTCAGTAAAGGACATGAATGCTCCTAGTCCACTTCAGCGAAAAGCCAAATCTGTCTTAGCTTTAAATTGAGAAAGGACTGAAAAAAAAAAAAAATCATGCCGAGATGAAGCAAAGCCCTGGGGATGCTGTGAATGGGCATTGCAGCCATGACACTACAAAGTTTTGGGTTCCCAAACATTCCTGCAGGAATGGGAGGAGAGGTGCAGGTCTGCTCTGGATGCAAGAAGTATTTGGGCTTTAAAATCGTAGAATCATAGAATGGTTTAGGTTGGAAGGGACCTTGAAGATCATCCAGTTCCACCCCCCCTGCCATGGGCAGGGACACCTCCCACCAGCCCAGGTTGCTCCAAGCCCCATCCAACCTGGCCTTGAACACCTCCAGGGATGGGGCAGCCACAGCTTCTCTGGGCAACCTGGGCCAGGGGCTCACCACCCTCACAGTGAAAAACTTCTTCCTAATATCTAATCTAAATCTCCCCTCTTCCAGTTTGAAGCCATTCCCCCTCGTCCTATCACTACATGCCCTTGTAAAATGTCCCTCTCCAGCTCTCCTGTAGGCCCCTTTTAAAAAGCTCACACATGTCACCTACAGACCAAAGCCCCTTCCCCTGCTGTGCAACCCGGTGTGCACAGGGTTCTAGAAGCACTTCTGGATTGACGGCGCTGGAAAAGCAAGCCCTCTTGTGCACAAGAGTCATGGAGGAGGGTCTCTGGATGTCAGATAGCAGAGCTACATCTGTCCAAGCGTTGCCATATAGCGCCGAAAATGGGTCACCACTTTGTATGTGTTGTAAACCCCAATTAGATCCCTGTTCCACGCACTGGCCCCAGAGGTTGAGGAGAACAGCAGGGTTTCTGAAAAACAGCCTGAAATGCTGCAGAAAGGCTGGGAGGGGGGATGATAACATGGGGCGAGGTTTTAATTACAGCCACGCCGCTTCCAGGCAGAGAGGAAACAATTCCCACTGGGTCCGTTGAGGCTGAGCCTGGCCCTCTTCCCTCCCAGCGCAGATGCGTGGGCTCCGTTAAAACAGAACAGTTTTCAGCCAGATGGGGTGTAAAGGAGATGAAAGGATCATTTTGGTCCCAACAGGGCTGTGAGCCTGTTGCTGGTGAGATACAGTGGAGTCCTGGCTCTTAGAAACCCCATCTTTGCTGTTCTTCAGTGGCTATCGCTTGTGGGCCATATTTGTGGACAAGGTCTCTTGGATGCTTGTTGCTGTTGCCCTCCTCTCTGCTCCACTGATTTATTTGCAAGCCGTGACCTCTCTCAGACTAGAGGAAGGGCTTTTTGGGACAAATGCCGTATCTGCGCAGGGCCTAGCACACTGAGCTACTGGCAGGGGCTTCCTGGAGGAACTAACACAAAGAATTGCAATCACATTGGTGTGATGAGCTGCTGAACTTGTTCCTGCCCTCTGAAGCTCATTCTTGTGAGCTCTCCTTCCTCACATCATGTGTAGGCAACTATGCTGAATGTCTTCAACCTGTCCTGCCACAGTAGCTGAAGAAAGACTGGATTCATCTGTCCAACCAGCCCCTCAAAACAAAGGAGGACTATTGCCAGTAGTAGACCAGGTTGACCAAAGTCTTGAAACCCCAAGGATGAAGACTTTCCCCCTCGCTGGGACTTGTTCCAGCACTGCACTGCCTTCTGTGAGGAGAAGATTTTCCAACCCAAATCTCTAAGGGCCATTTCCTCTTCTGACAATGTCTGTCACTCTTCAAGAGTTTGCTTCATCATCTTCATAACTGTCTGTCAGACAGTGTGGGCAGCAATTAGGTCATCTCACAGCCTCTTCTCTGTGAGACTAAACAAGCCCAGCTTCCTCAAACTTTGCTAGTAAGCTGTGTTCCCCAGGTTCCTCACCATTTTGGTTTGGTAGTTCTGCCTTAGACCCCCTACACATCCTCCTTGAACTGGGAAGCTGAAACCAGCGCACTTTGGTGATGGTGCCACCTCACCAGTGCTGAGCAGAAGGGAGAGCAACTCCTCTTGCTCTGCTGGCAACGCTTCTCTTAATGCCACCCACTAGTTTGACTTATTCGCAGTGGGGATACCCTGTTGGCTCATCCAACTCCATGTGCTCCATAACCCCAGGTCCTTCTTGGCAAGGTTATTAGCATGCTGATGGAAAGCCTCGTTATTCCAATGTGTTGCAATTACAATGTGTTGCAACCCCTCTCTTCTGTGTTCTTTTGGCTAAAATGGTACTTGGAACCTGAATTCATTAGGATGTTCCTTGTTTCTTAACCCAGATGTGCAGAGCTCTGCTAAATGCTGCTGAACATCTGCCAGCGGTGACTTAAGAGGTACCAGAAACCTACAGGCGAACATAACAAACCATGCCAACGGTTCAGGCAGCATGTTTGGGCTCCAGCAGTGGGTGCGTCTATCTATGTAAAACCAAACTGACCTAATTAAATTGTGGCAGCGGTAGGGTTTACCTACAGCAATGTGGTGATTTGGCATTTAAACTCGCAAAGGCTTAAGGGACTATTCTGGGATTGAAATGGGCTTTAGAAAGACAAGGCAAAATTATAGCCCGGCATGTATTGCTGCAGGCTTTTTACCTTTTCCTACGAGGCTGAATATGCAATGAGGTCCTTGTCAGTGAAAAGGCTTTGTGCCTCTTAAATTTAAGTAAATATTTTTATTTTTTTTTAATTTATTGCTTTGGGCACTTCTTTGTGGTGTCTACACTTAATTGCGTTATACTGTAGATCCCCAGTGTGCAATGGATGTACTGCAACAGAAAGCTCAATGTTGGTTAATGAAGGATGTGGGAGATACTGTAATTTGTGAACCTGGCTGTGCTCCCTCTGGAGCAGGACTATAAATGCAAGTCTGTGTAGCAATTTTTTTTCTTCCTTGGCTGTGGAGAAGGCTCATCTGGTTCATAACTACCATGGAAACAGCATTTTAAAACAGTCATTTGCACGTCAAGTAAAGACCTGACACTATCAGAGGGCTACTTGAAGGGACATCAGAGCAAAAACTTCAATATACTGAAGCTGAGCTAAGGAAGCTTTTGGTGGTGGCACTAGTAAAGACTTCAGAGGAGCCCTCTCTTCTTTTTTCCATCTTTTTTCTTAACAGCACGTCTGAATCCTTCCAGATCCCTTTTGTTGTGGCACTTTGAATCCCTAAGCAGAACCTGGACATAGGTCACTTTTGAGCCCAAGGATTTGCTTTCCAGATCCTACATGGGAGCTTTACTCCTGGACAGAATAGATGGGGCAGTGGCCAGACCAGAGTTTGTGGCTGATGAGTGACTCTGGATTTGAGTGATGGGGAGGAGGTTGAGTCTTTGACCTGCTTGCATGCAGCCTTTATGTCTGTTTTGACTAAAACAACAAAAAAGCTTGGGTGCTGGCCTTGGCCGGGTCATCAAATAATCTGATGTGTAGAGCTGAGGAAGACTAGTGGGACCATTTGACCTAAGGTCCACATTGTCAGATGCTGAAGCCCAATAGCTTCTGTGTTATGGGATCCTCCAATACAGCAAGGTCAGTCTCAACTCAGCCTTTTGGAGTCTCTGCTCAGGTGTGTTCTGAACCTGGTTGCTGCTCTTCATCAGGAGTCAATCCTGAGACTGGCAACTCAGGATGGGCTTCACGCAGTCCTCATGTTCAGAGGTGCACAGGAGATCACAGCAGCCAGGCTCTGCTCCGGGACTGGGCACGTGTGAGAAGTTCTGCTGCATCACCCACCCCATAACCATCTTGTGCTTGCTGTACCAGAAGATTTGCATGGGGATGAAGCTAGTCCCAATCCAAGTCAACCTAGTGACATGGGGTTGTTTTTTTTTAATTTTTCCTAAAAATCCACTGGAAAAAGCTTGAATCCAGGTCAGGCTTGAACTCTTGGAAGTTGGAAGAAGGATTCTGGGATTTGGCTGCCTCTTTCCTGGTGTGGTGCGGCCTCGGTGCCCTTTTGCATTTCTGGCCAGGGAAGGTAGTGGACTGAGTCTATCTTGTGTCTTGCTGTGGTTTTGCTGCAATGTGCTTTAATGACTCCAGAATTCAACTCCAGGACAGTTTTACTGGTGAGAGTATTGCTATTTAAATGCAAATTTGACATTTGAAACCTGCTGCTAGGCACAAGGGACAGTGTCTCTTACTGTGCTGCTGCTGTGAATGATGGTCTGCTTCACCTGGTGCTCCTGTTCACAAAGCTTTCGTTGCCCATTGGCTTTATGAAAGTGATGAGGAGAGGCAGGATGCTGAGCTGAATCTGCCCTCTGAAATACAGGGTTGGAAAACCAAACAGAGTGGGGAAGGATACCTGGATAAATAGAGGAGAGGAGGGAAGAAAATCAGCTTCAGCGGGAGGATGAAGCATACCTGTTTGCCTGTTGGTTGGAGAGGTGGTAGGGGAAGAACATTGCAATCCCAAAAGCTAAGGCAGAGAACAGACATGGGTTTCTCTGTTTGTAGAGCAGCGCTGTGACTGCTGGGCTATAGGAAGGACATTTGGCTTCCATGCTTTTGTGCTGTTAAGCCTTGAAGACGTGGCAACTGTTCTGCATGTGTGCAGGGAAACTGGGGAGTTCACTGGTGAGCAATGGCCTAGAGAAACCAAAGATGCAGAGCTGGAGGTACATGCTTTGGAGATATACCTGTGGGATGTCATCTATACCTCAGTCTAACCTTGCTCTGATCATCTGGTGCATCAGGGCATTGCTGCTACCTCTTGTCAAGGTTGGATCACAGAGGCGTTGAATGGCCCATCTCTTACTTAGAGCTTTAAGGTAAATGGAAGGAGCAGAACAAGAGAACCCACTGAGCCAAAAAAACCCGCACAGGCATCCTTCAGGCTGGACAGATGAACCCTTCAGTCAGTTGAAGATGAGAAGGTCAGAAGGATGCGGTTCTTCTAGACAGCCCCGTTTTGGGAAGTCCTGAGCACAACTCCTGACAGTCTCCACTCAGGATTGGACCTTCTCTACAGTCCATTGGAATAAGAGACAGTCTCAGATAGGTACAGGAGAGCCAATTTCTTCCATCAGCTTGTCCCTCTGCAAAGAGTTTGTGCTTAAATATACAGCACAGCAACATTGATTTTCTTCCCCTGTTCTTGACACTCCCTCTATATTATATTTATTAGTCTATGAGCACATGGGACAGCACTGGATCTATTGTTTAGGCAAACACCACCACATGTGGGGATACTTTTCCCTTGTTCGTATGGAATATTTTTCTGAAAACTCAAGTTCAGGTCCTGTATGATTATTTTTTTTCTCTGCCCAAAGTAACGTTGTTTCTGTGTTTGACATAGTTGTCTGATTCCTCTTTGCAGAGTTAATTTCCCACGAGGGATCAAAGCACAAACTGGATTTTGAGTGACTCGTTCTTTTTGCTGCCTCTCTCTTGTCTGTATGGTGGAAATGGACAGGTCCATTTTCTAAAGTTTTGCCAAATCCCAGTGAAGTTGCTACGGTGTTGGATCTCTTCTTAATCTGTCCTTCACGCTTATCTTTCAGGTTTTTGTATAACCGAATGGGATATTGGAGTGACTGGTCCATTCCAATACTTGTCACAACTGCTGCTGGCTTTACGTACATTACAGTGTTACTGGTGAGTAGAATAAAATACCGTTTCCTAGAGGTTTGTGCGTTTGTTTTAAGAAGGGTATGAAACTTTCAGTCCACCTATGACTTGAGCAATTTTCCTTTCAGAAGTGATTTCTCTCTCCCTTTCTCTCTTAGCCTTAAGTTGCCTAAAATAAATGGAAAGTGAAAACCCTGTGGTCTTTGACCTCAGACGATCAAGAGCGGTGACAGAGACCCAGATACTGGTGGTGCAGTTGGCCTGAGGAGAAATAGAGCTTTTGTTTCCCTTAGTATGGCCCCAGCCCCACTTTGGTGTGTCTGCCAATCACAAGTACAAGTTGTTTCCCCTCATCCCAAGGTGCTGGGACCTTCAAGGTGGTGTCCATTGAGATAGCATGCCAGTACCTGGCCCCATGTAGTCAGTGCTTCCTGATGTCCTGGACCAGATTCTCCAACTCCGAGCCTCTTGGAGGCCGGTCTTTCCCTCCATGGCCTTGGCTTTGGAGAGAATCTATCTGTAGAGATGAGCTAAGTGTTGTCTGCTGGACCCAGCCCTGCTTTCTGCCTTGGCTTGTTGGGTTGTCTTTTGGGGTGGAGGTGTGTTCCTGCACATGCAAACCCTTGATGGTTGTGGTGTGCTGTTGTCTGACTCTTGATTTCTTCTTTTCCAGATACTCGCACTATGTCACATAGCTGTGGGACAGCAAATGAACCTGCACTGGCTTCACAAGGTAAATGGCTCTTCTCAGCTTGGAAAGGAGCAGGGTCTCAATAAAACAGGAGTCTAAGGAGAGGGTGGTGTATGTGGTACTTGCCTTCATGGTGTTTTTGGGAAGAGTATGAACTTTAGATGTCTGCGGTGCTTGTGTCCTCATCTCAGAGGACTGAGCAAATTGGACAGTAGGGGCAATCAAAGCCTGGGGACAATAACCATGTTCCACGGTCGGTAAAATTCTTTGGGGTACCTGCTGACAGGGGGGCCACTTTTGGAGACTGAGAAAAACTGTGTCGTTAGAGCGGCTTGACTTTGGTCTCGGCTCATGGAGGTACTCCATTCTGAACCTCTCTGGTGCTCCTTTCTGTGCTGAACCCAGCCCTGGAGGAGGGGCTGAGCAGACGTGACACTTTTCAGGATGTGCTTGGAGGAACCGACTGTAGAAAAGCCTTGGGAGAAGATGTAGGTGTTAAAACTGGGGGGGTGAAATGTGCAGGTTGTGGTTTGCTGGAACCCAAGGAGGTCCTGATTTGTACGCAAAGCAGTTTGAAAAATAAAGAATAGCTACGGAACATAGGAGAAAAATGGAGATCTGGTGTTTGGAGCACAGAAGGGGAGAGGAATAATATGTAGCAAGCTACGGGGAGAGACAGTGCCAAAGAAAATGTCTTGGCAGAATTCAATTATAATTGGCAATCTGCTAATAGGTAATTAAGAGACCAGTCTTGAATCTGCCAATGCACAGCTCCTCCTCATATTGGTTGTTCTGCACGTGACAAGGTCTTTCAGGATCAGAGCCTGAACAGATGTACCACCCGCCCCCAGGACAGGGAGAGCACAGACCTCCCCGCCCTCCCTTTTTTTTTTTTTCCTAGAAACTATAGAAATTTATGCTTCCTTGGGAGGAGGGGATGCAATGCAAAGAGGGGGTAGGGGCTGTCTGACTGCTGCTGGAAAATAATTTGTTGATTTTTGAGTCTGACATATGTTTCTCCATCGGGGGAAATGGTATTTTTCAGACACGCTCCAGGTGGCTGGTGGGTTTTGATGAGTAAGTCCAGAAGAGGAACGTGTTGGTGGAGATCAGTTAGTTCTTGCCTACAGAAACCCACCCTTCCTTCCCGTCTTCCAAAAAAGTCCACCTTTCACCACAACTCAGATGTGTTGCTCTGTCTCTCTTCCTTTCCCCACACCTCCCTCAGCTTTCTAAGGAGGTTCAGATAAGAGACTGGATGAAGTTAATATTCTCTGCAACTGTACTGAGTTACCATCAAATATAGATTAAAGCATGTGGGAAAGGCTGGTGTGTGCAAATAGCACGATCCTTTCCAATTTTCTCCTGTAATCCTTCAAAAAGAGCTGAGGAGCATAAGGCAAGCGGGAGATGCATGGGGGAGGGTAAGAAGCAATAAATTGGGGCTGATGGGAGGAGGAAATGATGAAATGGAGACACACTTGACACCTCTGTGCTGCACAGGGCAGGGACGTCAAGGGGAATTAGGGCTGTACTGGAGAAATCTTGTTGACAGAGTCTTCTGTCGCTGCTGAATTCAGAGTTCAGCTTTGGAGGCTATAAAATGGATGAAAAGTAGATCCAATGCTGATGTTATGCTCTGGTAGGTGGCCCAGAGGTCTGACCACAGGATGGGGGATCAGAATGACTACTGCCCGCAAGGCCCTATGGCAAAGCGCAGTTGTCCACAGGCATTGCTTTGTGCTTTATTAATTCAGAGTCCTTGATGGGGAAATATCTTGAAATAGCGTGGCTTGCCACATGTTCATGAGTTGGAGGCTCAGGGTAAGCCACTGTTGTCCTATGGACACCTCTTGTGCTGTTGGCAGGTCTGTCTGTGGGCATCTAGGAGAGGAACAGCAGGTGGGAACCGTGGGCTAAACTAGAATGAGAAATCATGTCATAGAATGGTTTAGGCTGGAAGGGACATTGAAGACCGAGTTCCACCCCCCTGCCATGGGCAGGGACACCTCCCACCAGCCCAGGTTGCTCCAAGCCCCGTCCAACCTGGCCTTGAACACCTCCAGGGATGGGGCAGCCACAGCTTCTCTGGGCAATCTGTTCCAGTGCCTCACCACCCTCACAGTGAAAAAATTTCTTCCTAATATTTAATCTAAATCTCCTCTCTTGCAGTTTAAAGCCATATGTCCTTATGTACAAAAGTAATTTCTGTAAATGTTGGGAATGTGGGGGGTTTTATTTGCTTGCCCAAGGTATGAAGTAAATCTGAAATCGGTCTAGAGATGTCCTGTGCATCCAAGAGGATTAGTTCACTGTTACGTATCAGTTGGCCTTTTCTGCCCGAGCCTCCCACACAGATCTCAGATCTAGACAGTACATGAGATCGAGATGCAGAGCAGCATCCTCCTTTTAATCCAGCAGGCATCCGGTACAGCAGAGACTGAGGTACCAGATGGAGAGGCGGAGGATGGTGAACTATTTTTTGACAGACAGCCCAGATTTTAGGTCTTTACAGCTGGAGTTATTTCTGTGGCAGTTTTCGATGGTTTGAACTTTTTACCTTCAAAATAGAGGTGACATTTTCTTTTTGACTGCTCTTCTCAGACAGACTTCTGAGTGCTTCCACGTGGAGGGGGAGGGAGGCTGGGGGGAAGTGGCTGATGGACTGGGTCTTGTTCTGCCACCTCAGTTCAGCCACGGTCATCCAGAGCCTCTTAAGCTGCAATATCTGTTCTAACTGCTCTGCCAACGTGGCTTGGATGCCGACTGCACAGTTGTTGCCATTTCAGACCCAGATGAAGTCACATCCCTGCACAACGTTGTGCTGAACCATCTCAGAGATGATTGCTTAGCGATGGGGATGCACAGCCTTGCTTGCACACATGTTCACCCTTTACTGGGAAATGTGATGTTCGTTGTCTTGGGTGTGTTCAAGCTTTATACATGAACAGAACTGTTGGAGCGTCAAGTTGAGCAAAGTCCTCCAACCTTCCATAGCACAGGTGCGTCACAGGCTGTTGCAGCAGGGCCAGGAGAATCCAGCACCATCTCTCAAAGTTGCCTGGCAGAACCCAGTCTGTATTTAAGCTGTTTCTGATCCAGTTTGTTGGCAGGGCAAATCGCTTGATCTTTCCATATGATTGGCCGCTGTGTGACGAAAGTGAGAGATCGTCCATAAGATGTGCCCCGACTGGGACTATTTAGCCCAGTGTTGTATCTTCAGTGGTGGAAAGGGGAGGTCATGCTGGGACAGCACAGAAGCCCAACCTCTTTCTTTGTATGTCCTAAGACTGGTTGTTTTAGGCCATTTATTATATGCAAAAGTTTTCTCTCTCCATTTCCCAATCTGTAGAACTTCTGTGATAATGATTGGACCCGGTATGTAAATACTCTCATATTTGTTGCAGATTGGCCTGATGACAACCTTGATAACTACCGTGGTGACCATGTCATCGATAGCACAGCTTTGGGATGACGAATGGGAGATGGTATTTATTTCACTGCAAGTAAGTTGTCCGTAGACACGCTTGGCTGGGTGGCGAAAGGGGCCGGTGCAGCTACATATCATGGACTTTGTGTCTTTCTACTGTATAAAACCCTGCCTTGATGTTTAACACTCCCAAAATGGAAATCTTGGCAATAAGAAAATTTGCAGGAAATACTCCTGTGGAGTCCTCCAGGCCACAATATCACTTTGTCTCCATCTCCCGGGCTCTTGCCTTTAAACTCAAACCAGGGCTTGGCTGCAGAGTTAGAGGTGGAAAATACTGAGGCTGGGTGTGACTCCGAGTTGCTGGAGGGAGAGGCCAATTCCTCCGCTTGATTTGGCTAGCGATGCTCTGGACGTTGGTGTCCAGGCCTTGAGCATCATGCTCTTCCCAGTCCTATGGGAGGAGTACTCTGTGTTTGATTTTTACATCGCACATAAGTTTATGCATATCCAAAAAAGAATGCAATTTCTGGGCTCTAGTCCTGTTTTAAGAAAGACTTGTGGAATGCTGCAGGGCTATAAAAGTGTTAGAGGAAAATGGGTACAAACTGTTAGTTTCATGGTAGACCTGCTCTCTGTTCCTTTTTTTTCCTCTTCCTCAAAAAGGCGTCCAAAAATATTTTGCCCATGAAAGGTTTGAGAGGTTTTACTGCTGATCATTGCTTGTATTTGAGAGTGTGCAAATATATGCAAATAAGGGAGGGAAAAGGTAGCATTAACACAAGTGAGTAGCATTTCTCAGAAGTGCTTCTCTTTTTTTTTTTTTTAAAGATTTAGGCAAGCGTTTGGAGAACAAAAGTGTGACTCATGCTCTATCTCAAACATGAGGAGGGACTTATTCCTTTGAGGGTGGCAGAGCACTGGCACAGGCTGCCCAGAGAGGTGGGGGAGTCTCCCACTCTGGAGCCATTCCAAACCCGCCTGGACGCCGTCCTGTGCCACTGCTGTAGGTGCCCCTGCTCTGGCAGGGGGTGGGACTGGA